>JANHAO010000712.1:0-39730 GCA_026873985.1 Saraca asoca | reverse complement strand
ACCTTCCATGTAAAAGACATCCCTCAATCTCAAGTCAAAGGATCAGTCATGCGATCACCATTGGAGATTAACTGTTGATGTAGCTTCATACAGTATCTCCAAGTGGGTCAGACAAGATCACGATTATCAGTTATGTTTCTCCAAACTAACTGGGTCGTGTCCATGTGTGTGTTCAGATGTAACTTATTTACATCTCATCTTGTGAGGTCAGCTACTTATCACATGAAAAATATCCCAACGTCTAGTCTCAACAGATCTCGATAATGGCTAGTTATCAGATTTTGACTAGTGTCATTTTGGTGCAGAAGTTTATATCATTAACAATCACCTTCACAATCCTATAAACCCTTATAGGATTGATTGAATGAATTAAGTTCTCACCATGGACTTCATCTTAAGTATGCAATGCACAATGAATGCAACATAAGGTGAATATACAATCTTTAATATCCAAATTCATAGAATATACAATCATAGATATAATAGAGTCCAATCAAATTGGCCTAGGGCACCTATTCAGACTAACACATATGTCATCTCACATTATTTTAGAAGAATGTAGTGACCTCATACATCGTAGATATGCTAATATCTGGACAAGACACATGGGTATATGTCATGGAACATATGACTGGATTGACCTGCCACAAGAAACCATATGGAATGTTATCATGTGTCAATGAACCTCTCATGTGAAAGGTGGTGTAAGTGATCCTTAGACTTGAGATAAACACAACACCTTATGTATGAAGTTGTGTATTTTGATATTATTTCAGACTTGTACTCTTAAAAAGTAGGTATAGATAATTGTTGGGTGCATCACAAAATACATGAAGGTAGTGATTGATCAAGAAAGGATTCGTCCTCCTTGGTAACAAGGAAAGATATTCAAAAGATGTTTAATACTTATGCTATGATCAAAATCATAGGCTTACGTATTGATTTATACATAAAAGGAACTTTATGTATAATCAATTGTGAGATATCACATAGTAAAAAATGTACCTATAATTGGATGTTCAAGTTAGGGTTGACACTTGATCCATACCCTAAGTCCAATTTGAATATCAAGAGATGAAGGGACTGAATTACACATTAACACCTTATCACGAAAGGTCTTGATTTCCACAAATCTATTCTTGGCTTTTGGGTGGTCATGATACTTTGCTAGAACCAATCATGATTTATATGTTAGCCTTACTAGCATATATTCTTCAATTTTGATGTTAAAAAATAATTTTATTTGATGTCACGATTTAACTATGTGTTTCTAGTGGATGTTTATTTTGCAGATGCAAGCTGATCAAATGACATTCAAGATATCAAGAGATCCAACAATACTTTTAGTATCCTTTTATTGATTTTTTCTAGGATCTTTTGTAAGTGTGTTCTAATCAGATTTGATCCAAATTAACTTTCTAAAATAATTAAACTAAAGTAGAAATAAACCAAGTGAAATGAGATTAAATAAATATTTTTCAAACAAAGTTTTTAAATGATCTTTCACAAGTGTAAGTTTTATAAAAACCATTTTTGACTATGTGATTTGATTCACATGAAAATCTTGTGAAATATACTCGAATTGATTCAGCAATCGATTCATAAAGAAAATTTTTTGAAAATTTGTTTTACTGAAGGTTTGAAATTTTTCTTGAATCGATTAGGTGATTGATTCATGACTTGATAGCATAATACTATGATTAGATTTATGCATTGATTCAGTGATGTACTTGTTCATGATGTTCATAAGTGAATCGATTCACAAATTGATTCATTAGTTGGTAATCGCTATGAATTGATTCATGAATCGATTCAAGATCGAAAAGTTAGTTATTTTTCAAAAGTTAGTTTTCACACTCTATAAATAGCTTTCACTTCATTTCAACAAAATAGTTTTTCAATTTCTTATAACTTTAAAGCACGAAAATAGAGAGAAAACTTGAGCTTCATCTGATCTAATTCTACCTCTCTAAATCATATTTGATTAACAATCTTTGATTAAGTCTATGAAGATTACATAGCTAGACAATTGAGATGTTCATCTCAATTGTGGTATTGTATTCCTTTACCCTACTTCTTGTTTTCTATTTCAGATTTTTAGGTTGATAGAAATTGGAGATACAAAGAAAGAGGTTAATCTTCCCTTTACATCTTCTTTAGTTGTGAGGTTGATTATAACTAGTTAAAGATTGTAAAGAATTCTTAGAATATCTCTAGGTTATGAGCTTGATCATAGTCTGTATGAGATAAAGGAATTGTTAGATCTAGGTTAGCAAGAGTTAACTAAATCTTGGGATCTAGGTTGGTAAGAGCCTAGCCAAATCTTGTGGTGTAATAGGTTAGTAAGAGACTTGGAAAGTCTTATGTTATAAACTGGTGTGCAGGGATCTGGTTAATTCCTATGGTAGTTAATAAAAGTGATCATTTGGTTGAGGATTGATCCAATGGATGTAGACTTCATCTACAGTTTCAGGTGAAGTTAAACCATTTTAAAAATCCTTGTGTTTTGATTATTCTTTACTGTTCTTTATATTTTTACACATAATATCCTTTTTGCACAATCATATTTTGTTGCATTGGCTTAACATTTCTGTTGCAAGATTGCAAATTATATTCTATTGTAATACTAGTTCACTGCAATTTTGTTTTTAAACTATTTTTGTTGAAATTGTTAAATAGTTTCTATTGCACTCTCATGTAATCTGCTGTAATTACTTAATTGATTCTTAATCTAATATCATATCTAATCAATATCCTGAATTCAATCCTGAATATTCAATTAGGTTCTTGATTATCCAATAAGCTTCCAAAGAAAAATTTTCTTAAAAGACTTCCACTTTACAAATAAAAAAGAATCCAATCTATTTCAGAAGAGTATGTATTTTTGGGTGTGTAAAAAAAGGCAAGATCTTCATATTTTTCAAGACCGACACTATGAATTTATTTGAACAATTTAAGGAAACTATGTTTGAATTAAAAAGAGTTTTAAATCGATTAAGCTTATAGAAGCTCGTAAATATATTCATTGCCAACATGTATGGAAACTTAATGGGTCACACACAATAGAATTTGTTTGATTTAAAGTCAAAGGAAAAATTAGAATGTAAACTGTTTTGAATTCAAGAGTTGAATTAGTGAACATTTGCTAAATTCGAAATGATTAGTTAAGTGTTCTAATATAATTAGTAATGTTAATTAATCAATGATTTAATTATTCTAATAAAGATTATAATTATTAAATAGTAGCGAATTTCCAATGATGATATGTGAATGTTATAAGAACATATATGTTAACTCTCAAGGAGATCATAAGTAGAGGAATAGTTCCTCACTTAGAAACTTGTTTTAATTATTGAATTAAAACAATTTAAGAATTATTGCATAAGAGAGCTTATGAGTTTAGACTTATAGTTTGGGCTTATTGGACATAGAAATGGGCATATGAGGGTAAATGAGTTTGGACTCATTATGGCCCAAGCAAGAAGTATTCACTCTTTGGGCCAAGAGGGCAGCACACAGGCTTAGAGTACCAACCATAGCCATGCAACCTATCCACTTGGAGAAATGGATGGTATTAGCAAGGGGAAACCCTAACTTGTGTGCCACCTTTACTTGCTTTCCACTCTTGCTTGTGTTCCAATCTCTTCTATTTAAAGAAATGAGATACCAACCCTACAAGGTGTGTAACGACACAATACAACAATCCTAGCACATGTGTTGTGTGCCCCAAAACCTCTCTTAGTGTGATCTATCTTCTTATCTCCTTTTTACATTCAAACATTAGCCCTGGTTGAGTAAATACATGATTCCTTAGAGAGCTAGTATCTCTTAAGCTAAGGAGTTGATTTTCCTACTTTACCTATTGTGTGAATGTTGATGGAGGTTTTGAATCAAATTGGTTTGTACAGATCACCGTTGGTTTTGGAGATCAATTTGAAAGAGTTTCATGAAGACAATTCGAAGGACTTGATCATACGACCTGTTAGAGAGTTCGTGAAATTTCTTGGAGATCATATTTGGATTTGAAAACTGGGGATTTCAAGAAAAACTCTCATGAAGGTATAATTCAAATCCTTACTTTTAAATTATTTGAATTGTACAAAAACGTTATGAATTAATTTGTAAAGAATATGATTTAGATTTGGGAAAAATTTTAAAATTTTTTGTGCATACTTGATAATTTTGATCTATTTTTTTGAATAAGATATTATGAAGAAAAGTTTTCGGAATAAATCTATAAAATCTCCACTTATGTGATTTGATATTTCTCTTTAAGCATGTGGGACCATGTACTCTTAGGATCACATATTTTGAACATACTAATTTATGTATTATGTTTCAAAGCCATAGAAGAAGGTATTAATGTCCCCCTTCCCTCTCTTTTTTCTTTATCTTAGACTTAAACGAAACAAGTGTTGTAGCATCTTGATTTTTTCCCTATGTTCGTTCTTCTGTTTGTTTGATTTTTATTCTTTCTCCCTAATATAAACCCTATATATTTCTCTTCATTCTGTATTAATATATGAACTTTTTTATTTTTTAGGTAACCAATTTATCATTTTTGTTGTTGTAACTTTTTTCCTTGATTTAAACACTACACTAATCCTTATGTTCTTGTTGCTTTATTAGCTATAGATGGTTGTGGACAGGTAATGTTTTAAGAGTTAATGCCTAGAATTTTTTAATGTCTTGAAGTAGGTTTGCTTACCAATTTCATGCTTCTTACAACTTTCCATGGGTTTGGATGGGAAGAATCTAGAGTTGGAGAGCAATGTTCTTCTTGCATCTATTAAGAATATGTAGTATGATGTCACTTTGGATGCCTTACACATGGTATTATGAGTAAATACCTGCCATTTTGTACATTAATAACTAGCCCTATAGTTTAGTTAATAATATCTTCCTTTCCTTTTTTGGTGCATAGGTTTTTTTTGCTTTCAAACTAGTCTAAAAGATTGCAATGTTAGACAAGACTAGTGACTTACAGGCTCTGATTTAATACCCAAGTTATGTTGTATGGAATTGTTACTCATTGTTGTTTTGATAGACCATTCTCTTACTGTTGATTAAAAAGGCTATCAAGCTAACTGGATGGGTTTATTAATGTCCTTTATTTTGGTAATTGATCACTATTATATACTTAAGAACAATATTCAAATATGCTCCAATCATTCCTAATTTTAAGAAAATGAATAATTGTCTATGAATATTTTAGGAAATTATAAGTGTTGAGTGTGCCATTATTTGTTGTGCATAGATGAATTCCTTTATGTGTAGTTTTTTCCTTCAAAGGAAAGTTCTATGTCTCATGATGTAATTGTCCTTGAGAACAAAAGTGGTTTATTGCTGATCATTATTTATTTAGGATAGGAATTTTAAAGAAAACAACCTTTATTTGCAATAACCTATTCTTTTGCCAACCTTTTCCAAAGATACACTTGTTCTTTTCAAGATTTTGGTCATCTGATATGCAGATAAAAGTGAATCTTCAAATTCTAGCCACTCTCATATGCAATACTAATTTTTTTCCCCAAAATCTTAGATTTGTTGTAAAGTAACTTTTTCTCTGTCACTTTATCAACATGTTTGAATATATGGATTGATTTGAACTTGTTTCTCAACAAACATTAGAATAGGTTGTTTAGACAATAATTATTCCATGTCTTCTTGCATGACTTTGAATATTAATCTCCTTTTAAAGCATCTCTATTAGCATTCTCTTGGCTAATTGAATTCTTCATGTGAAAGTGCCTTTTTTTTTATTATTATTATGGTATCTTGATGAATTAAGACTTTGGAAGCATAATCATCAAAATGGTTCAGAACTTGGTTAGAGGGTCATTGACTTAGTTTTCATTAGCACAATCTTGAATTTTGGATTAAGCTTATGCCATCATTGCATTGGGGGTAACTATATGATTAGATGTTCAAGGTTCTTAAATTTAATGTATGATGGGTTAGTAGATTGCTCCACATTGATGGTGGTTACAATAAACCTTTAGGTTGTATTAGAATGCATATACATTTATTTCCTTGTCATTTTTTTTTTTGATATATATCATTTTTGAATATTTATTTTGGTTTTCAAAGATTTATTTTGGATACGAGGGAATTGTAGACAAGTTTTGAGATTTTCTTCATGATGTTTACTTTACATAGTTTTTCTTCTTTTATTTTATCATATACATTTTGGTTTTTATTTAAAGTTAAGACAAAGTCATACAAAAGAAAATAGAATATCTACCAAGTGGAAAAATGAAAAGAAAAGAGAGAAATAATAAAAGAAAGGAGAGAAAATGAGAGGAAATGAAAGAGAATGACAATGTGAAGAAAGTGACAAAAGGAAATTCAAATTCAATACTTGTTTTCTTTACTTTGCTTTTCTTTTTTTACTTAGATTTCCACAAATTCTAATTTTTTTGATCTTTTAAAATTTGCTTTGACATGTCTACCTTTAGGTGCAGTAATGTTGTATGAGCAACTATAGTGTTGTGATGAGACTTGGAATCATGAAGGTGTAAATCATAGATGGATCAGATGATGGATAATGTGCTACAACCGGGGTTAAGATTTTCCCCTTTTCATTAGCTATCTTGCTTTATGTTGCCTAGTTTTAATAAAAAAAATCCTAATAAGCTTGAGTAGGAAATATCTTTTAATTTTGTTAATGCTTGTAAAACATACTTAGATCTCAGTACAAAAATGAAAGTAAGAAAGTTTCAATTGTTCCTATTAGTCTATTCAACTTTTTAAGCATAGTTTAAGCTAGTTTAGGCTACAAAAAAACATTAATAAATGAGCTTTCTAATTTGATTTTACACATTGAATTAATTAATAGTTTCAGTTTGCTTGATGTTTTTCTTCAATGATGATGCTTATTTTGCCAATGCTTTATTAAGGTGAATTCTTTATTTTTCCCATTTTGACATGAATTCATTAAAATTCATCAAATCAGATTAAGACACTTTCGGCAAAGCTTTTCCTTCAACTTATCTAGAAGATAGGTGCCTCTGCAATTAAGTAATTTTGTAGAATTAGTTGACATATTTATGCAGACAGTATGCTAACTTTGTTTATGGTGCTAATATGCAAGTATTTTTTTATTACATAGAATACATAAATTGCCAAACTATGCTCTTTGAATACTATAAGTAAAAGAAGTGGCAGTATTGAACTTTTTGTTTCTATCGCAGTATCATTGTATAAACTCAGTTTTTATTTGTTAAGGAATATTAGTGTATCATTTATAATGGGATCCTGGATCATTTAATTGCTTCTTGTAACCAATTTAGTTCTAATAAAACTTAGTAAGATTAAAGCTATTAGGCTCATCTAAAGGTGGCTTCACTGCTGTAGATTTACAAGTGAGAAAGTCATGCCTGGAAACGACAAGCCCTTAGAACTGCCATCATATAGAGTAATTGCTTTGCTTTTCTTATTTTTGCTTGGTAGATCCATGATTGGGTTTCTGTCATTTGTTTTCATATCAGTATTGATGTTTTGCTTTCAATTTGATTCCTAGACAGAAAGATCAGGCCAAGATCAGAAATTTTTTTTTATGAATTGCAGTATAAAAATTTTCTTTTTACTTATTTTTACTTTTTCACCAACATAAAGGCTACTTAATCTCAAAGTGTAGCAATTATATGTGACACCCTTCATTGAATAATTGTGAATATAAAATGAATTTAAAAGAAATTTAATATAAGTGTATGTGATAGTTTAAAATTTCATAGTATTTGACAAAAAAATAAAATAAAATAAAATAAATTTAACAAATAAATTGTTCACAATTATTTAAAAAATTCGAAGTATTCAGTATTTTAAATAATAAATATATAATTCTTTCACTTTTTGAAGAGTTTTGTAATATAAATATTATTATATATTATTAAATTTTTTTATTCAATTGAATTTACTGTAATTTATCAATTATATTTGTTATATTGTATTTTGTAAAAAAATTCAAAAGTGCCTAATATATTTTTATTAGTGAAGCCAACTATATATATATATATCATGTCTAAATGGTGAAGTATGTGCTTTAAATGAGCTTTTTTTTTTTTTCCCTTTCAAAAGCTGATTGAGACAACCCATAAATGCTTGTCTTCTTTTCTCACGTTGCCACTGTAAATTTTTATTTTTCTTTCGTAGTCAAACAAACATGCAGACCCCACCCCCCAGTATTCTTTTGTCTTTCTTTTTCTTCTTGCTCAGTACACTGCTAAGCCCCTCATTCTGCATTTTCTTCTTGGACTTTTCCTCCTTTTTCCCCCTCTACTCTCTTTCTCCCTTTGCTCAAACAGTAAGTGAGAGAAAATCCAACGCGCAGAGAGAGAAATTTCATATGTTCATTGTGTTTGTGTTTGTGTTTGTGTTTGTGGGTCGGCAGGTGACAGATGTGCAAGAAGAACAGCTCTCCACCTTCAGATTCTCAACCCAAAGACACGATGACTTCAACAAAAGCATACATGGATTCTCTAATCACACTCACGCGACGTCGTTTACCAAGAAAACGCAAGTTCTAGAGTCTCAGTCTCCAACTTTCTGCAAATCCTTCTGATCAGAAGAAGAAGAACCAATCCAAATGAATGAAGTATCAAAACGAACAGCAGCAACAGCTCAACCTCTTTCCTCTACATCCAGAAAACTTGGTGGAAGACAGAGACGACAAAATATAGGACGAAAATGAAGTCGCTCTCCTCTCCAGCTCTGACGGTGGCGCCACCCTCAACAACCTCCTCGAAGAAGACCACTCCACCGCCACCACCACTACAGCAATAACGCGGACGACGATTATGTCGGAGGAGGACTCGTTCTCGCTGCTGTCGATGGCATGTTATATGTCGGACGGTGACAACAGGAGCTGGCTTGTATGGAGGGCGATGAGAAGGAGAGGGATCAGAGTGAAGAGAGGTGGGTGTGTTATTTGGAGGTTACAAGTTACTGTAACGGTATGGCTTCTGGTGGTGCAGCTGTGAGTGGGATGGATCGGGAGCCATTGTCATGGTATGATCAAGAGAGAGAGAAGGACAGTGGTAATACGACGGTGTTTAGGGTGTTGTCATCAAGTTGGATTACAAAGGGATATGGAATGCTTGGTCTGATAAAGGCTATCTTTATGTCCTATCGGAGATCCCACAGACTGTTCATGACTTGCATAATAATGTTACCAACGTCAAAATCAAATGTGAGTGGGTATCTTGACTTTCCTCCTTGGAAGATTGGTTTATCAAAAGACCGTTTTGCGTAAGACTTTCAAAATGAGCATAAATGGGAATGGGATTATGTGACCAAAAGTTGAGGCCAAACACCTCACTGCAGCAAGCCCTTGCCCTGGCTAAGCAGCCTGGAGGTTCAACTTGGTGGGAATCACATCAATATTTGAGGTAAGTGAATTACTTATTCCCTCAATATTTGCATATATTTTATTTCATATTTGTGCTGAGATATATATATATATATATATATGAAACCTTGTACTTTTAGTCAACAGCTTAGTCAAAAACAAGTTAGATATAATAAATAATTAAGAAATAGTTATTTCAAACATAAAAAAAAATTATGTAATTAAAACATATCCAAAATACCCACTGATCAAATTTACAAGATAGGAACTTTTGATATCCTTCAAGATTACATAATCAAAATCTATGAACAAAATTTAAGTATCATAAAACTTTAGAATCTGAAATCTCTTCAAGATACTCACCTAAAAACTTAATAAACTCATTTTTAACTTTAGATCTAGACCCACAAAGAAGCATAGATATGAAATATAAAGAACATTTAATTAAATTTCAAGAAATAAATTATAATAGAAATATTTCAGAATTTCAATATAAAGTAGAATATGCTTTAACATGAGAACTTACTTCTTCCACATGCTTAAAAATGCAAAATCAACTCAATATGTTGATAAGAGAATTTAAATTAGATAAAAAATTTCTTCAAAAGAATTTTATTCTCAAGAAAACAAAGAAAAAAGAGATTGGTATATTTCAAAATTTTGTAAATCAATTCAAGATTTATTTAAAAGATTTTATTATACTATTTTAGAAAAATAAAAATAACATATATATTTCTTTAATTAGTTTGAAAATTATTGTGAAGAAGAAAATATCAAAAATCCTTTTATTAAAAATTCTAAAAAAGAAAACAAAATTTACTTCAAAAATTAAAAGAATTAGAAAAAACTAAAAAGATGAAACACATGCCTTAGTAATTTAAAAGAAAATTTATCTAAAAATTTACCTAAACTAGGTTGCCTGTCAAAGCAAAAAAGTAAAAATTTCAAGAAAAGATTCTACTACACAAAAGGACAAACATCAAAATATATAGTATAATGGTTAAAAAGGCTACAACTAAAACAAAAGAAAAATTTATTTACGATCTTCAAAATAAAGTTTATTATATTAGAGTAGAATAGAGAATAAAAAACTCTTAAATTCAACAAAAGATTAAGAAAATTAAAAGGTCTCTTTGAAAAAAAAAAGTATGCATAGAAATCTCAAATACTTTTTGGAATAGAAAATAACATGATTTTACTACTGTATGAAAAAGATTTTGATAAAAGAAATATTTCTTCAAAAGCAAGACAAATTCAAATGAAAGAAGAATTACTAAATTATTGCAAAAAAGGAATCCAAGGCTTGTTATACCAAAAAATTGATAAGGTCAAGCAAATTTCACTGGAGTTATTCAGTCTTTTATGTTCAAAATTAAGCTAAAATAGAAAGAGGAGTTCCTAAATTAGTCATTAATTATAAACCTTTTAATAAAGTTGTTCAATGGATTAGATACCCAATTTAAAATAAAAATAATTTATTAATTAGATTACATAATGTTGCAATATTTTTAAAATTTGATATGAAATTAGGATTTTGGCAAGTTCAAATTAGAGAAGATAGATATAAAACTGCATTTACAAAATGTTATTGATGCTTGATCTTCCTGACAAAATGTTGATAATTGAAAAGAAAATTACAAATTTTGAGAGAGAGAAAAGGAAAGAGTTATAAGAGACATAATTGATATCATTGGTTGCTTATTATAAGTCTTAGAGGTAGGAAGAAAGGCTTTACCCTTTGATGTTGAGAATGCTTCCTTATATAGAGTCTTGAAAGCCTTCAAACTTAAAAAATTATTAAATTTGCTTTGAACTTCAAATTTTATTGAATCTGCTTGATATCTGGACTTGTCCATGAAATCAAATTTAATTCTTGATAAGGTCGGGTCTACTTTAACAGGGAATCTTGAAAAATTGATAGATGCTTTAATAATTTTCCTACTTTTTGACTTGAAATGGATATTAAATTGAACTTTGGATAAGTTGCAATAATTCTGATAAGAAGAAATTCTTATATGATGTTAAGCAGGAATAAGATTTCCTAAAAAGGTCCATTCTGGGGGTATACTTTGGATAAATAGTTGAACATATTTTGTATTGGCAATTTTATTGGAAAAGGCATTTGAAACACAAAATTTTACT
This sequence comes from Saraca asoca, assembly GCA_026873985.1. NCBI lineage: Eukaryota > Viridiplantae > Streptophyta > Magnoliopsida > Fabales > Fabaceae > Saraca > Saraca asoca. The sequence goes on along the minus strand of JANHAO010000712.1, from coordinate 28,239 downwards.
TTTCTTCCAAAGCTAGTAACTTGTTGAGGATTGGAAATAATTACCTGACTAAGGTGACCATAATCAAGAAGAGTTTGAGGAGTGATGGTGATTGTTTGTGTTGATTGTTGATATGAATATTTTTGACAGTATCAAGATCTATATTGATACAAGGAATACTATAAAGAAGTTTGCAAGGGCATGATGGATGTTGAAAAGAAATTATTTGACAATTTGAATTAATCTTTGGACAAGTTACTAAATCTTTTTCCCAAAGATATTCATCATCCCAGGTAATAGTCATGTCAGGGAATGGATTCTTGGCTATTGAGGACAGAGAATTGAATATAAATTTTTGGTCTTCTGTAGTTAACTTTTGAGCTTTTGAATAAATGTTTTCTCTTATTTCTAAGGGAAAAGTTTTTGATAAAACTGAGTAAATCAAAGTTCTCAATGATAAGTTGTGAAAAGATTATTGTGTTGATGTAGATTCTTCTTAATTCATGATGATCCTAACAAGAATTTTGTAGTAAGAAAATCTAGAAGAGAATTTCGACTTCCTTTAATGAATTCAATATCAAAATCAAAACAAGATAGAATAACTTGTCATCTAGCAAATATTTATTTTGAAACTAGATTTTTGATATCCTTTTGTAAAACCTCTTTTGTAGCTTTACAATCTATTCGTAATAAATTTTTTTTACTTATTAAATCATCTTGAAATTTTGTAATGCATAATACTATAGATAAAATTTCTTTTTTGATAATAGAATATTTGTGTTGAGATTCGATCCAACAACCTGAGTAATATTTGACTACCTATTCGGATTTTGACCCTTCCAATTTTTATTTGAGGATTCCTTCATATCTTATTTTAGAGGCATCTATTTCTATAATCATAAAAGCTTGAGGATTCGGTATTCCTAAGTAGGGAAGATGATAAACTATTGATTTTAATCTTTTAACTATTTCTGTCATTTCTTGATTTCAAGTAGGAGGATCTTTCTTGAGTCTTTTATAAAATGGTTTGCTAATATGACTAAAGTTTGGAATGAAGCTAGAAACATAATTTAAACATCCTAAAAATCTTTGAAGTTGCTTTTTATCTTTTATTTCATTAGGAAATTTATTAATAAGTTCTATTGATTTACTTATTGGGGTTATTGTTCCTTAATATGTATCATGTCCTAAGAATCTAACTTTCGTTTGAAATAGTTTCATTTTTCTTTGGGAGACAACTAATCCATTTCTTTTGATAATTTTAAAAAATGTTTGTAAATGTTTAAAATGTTGTTTGATTAAGTTTCAAAAGATTAAGACATGATCAATGTAAACTATTGAGAAATAAGAATATGGATTTAAAATATTATTCATCATATTTTGAAATTCAGATGGAGCATTTTTTTAGACCAAAGGGCATTATGTTTCATTCATAATGTCTAAAGGGTGTTGTAAACCTAGTTTTATACCTATCTTCTTCTCTAATTTGAACTTGCCAACATCTCGATTTCATATCAAAATTTGAACATATTGCAGCACTATGTAATCTACCTAATAAATTATTTTTATTTGGAATTGGGTATTTAATCTATTGAAGAACTTTATTTAGAGGTTTATAATTAATGACTAATCTAGGGACTTCTCTTTCTATTTTAGCTTTTGAACATAGAAGGCTGAAACACTCCAAGGGGATTTACTTGGTCTTATCGATTTTTTATGTAATAAATCTTGAATTTTTTTTTGCAATAATTTAGTAATTCTTTTTTTGTTTGAATTGGTTTTGCTTTTGTATGAATATTTCTTTCATCAAAATCTTTTTCATATGATAGTGAAATCATATGCTATTTTCTATCCCAAAAAGCAATTAGGATTTCTGCACATACTTCTTTTTCAAACAGACCTTTTAAATTTTAATCTTTTGTTGAATTTGAGGGTTTTTGATTTTCTGTTCTATTCTTATATAATAAATTTCATTTTGAAGATCATAAATAAATTTTTCTTTTGCTCTTAGCATATTTATTAAGTATATTTCCTTTTCTTGAATAACATTTACATCTTTCAAAACATGAAGTATTGAAAGTTTAAAACTTATGCTTTTGAATCTTGAAGGACAAATTCCTTCTAATGTTACTTTAAAGGAATAAATTTGAGTTAAAAATGAAGTTTCTAAAATTATTGATTCATTCACGTTTTTTACTAAAACAAAAGTATTTTTTGAAACACATTCCTTAATTAAAAATATGAGCATTTTCTAATTTATAACTTAGTTGCATATTGGTTCCACTAGCATTTCTTAAAGATTCCTTTGTTTTTTTTCAATAATATTTTATTGTTATTAATCCTTTTTTGAATATAGTTTAAATCAATTCCTGAGTCTACTAGAGCATGGAAATTTTGATGAAATTCATTATTGATTACTAAATTATTTGACAAGTCCATTTATGAAATTGAATTCTTTGAATAACATTTATATAAGGATCTTCTTCTTTATTTTGAAATTTTTCAGGATTTTTGACTTCATCTTCCTTTTGAAATTCTTTTGAATTTTCTAATTCATTATTTAGATTACTTTTTTTTTCTTTTGATTTTAATTTCTTTTCTGTAGATATTTTCATTATTTCCATTTCAAGCTCTGATTTTTTCTCTTTTATTTCTTTGATTTCTTTTTTTATATGGTTAATTTCTGTTTGTAAATCTTGAATAGTAATTTTATTAGTATTTTTGAATTAATTAAAAATTTCTTGTAAGTTATAGGGTTATATCTTTTATTTATTTATTTTCCTTTTGATATATTATTTCTTTTAATTTTAGTAAATATTCCTTTTGAATTTTTTGTCTTCAATTTTATTAATTATTTCTATTAGGGTCTTAAATCTTTGGAAAGTGTATTCATATTTTTATAAGATGAATAGTCTTTTTTAGGAGGTAAGTTACTGTTATCTTTTACTATTATTGTCTTATTGATTTTGTTGTTGATTAAATTAAATGTTGGATCATTTATATAATGAGTTTTCTCTTTTGTTTTGGTTGCAACCTTTTTAACTATTGTATTATTTTGATGTTTGTCCTGTGTAGTAGAATCTTTTCTTGAAATTTTGCTTTCTTGCTTTGACAGGTTACCTAGTTTAGGTAAATTATTAATATTAATTTTCTTTTCAATTATTGAGACATGGGTTTCATCTTTTTTAGTTTTTTCTAATTCTTTTAATTTTTGAAGTAAATTTTATTTTTCCTTTTTAGTATTTTTAATGAAAGGATTTTTGATATTTTCTTCTTCACAATAATTTTCAAACTAATTAAAAAAAATATATGCCATTTTTATTTTTCTAAAATTGCATAATAAAGTTTTTTAAATAAATCTTGAATTGATTTAGAAAATTTTGAAAAATATCAATCTCTTTTTTCTTTGTTTTCTTGAGAATAAAATTCCTTTTCAAGAATTTTTTTATATAATTTAAATTCTCTTGTCAATGTATTGAGTTGATTTTGTATTTTTTAGTATGTAGGAGAAGTAGGTTCTTGTGTTGAAATATATATTGCAAAAATTAAAATAGTAATGGTAGACTACAAACAATCAACTTGTTATAGAAAATCATCCCCTTGTTGAAAATAAAATTAAACATTTAGATTCCTCAATAATTGATATCTAGTGGTATAGGTCTTGCATAATAATTTCTAGTATAATAATGTTGATTTAATCTTGATCCTGCTTTTGAAGAATGTCCTACAAAATTTCCATGCATCTTATTAAGTTGTTGATCTTCTAAGAATTAATTTTCTAATTGATTTATATCTTTATTTCTTGAAAGAGTATTGATATCTTTTAAAGATTTTCCACTTGTTTTTGAGGATTCTTCATCAGTGGTTAAATTTTGTAATTTTACAGTAATCTCATTTAATAATTCTTCATGATCATTTTTTTTCCCAATTTTATAGTTTTTAATTTTTCTTGAGGTAATTTAAAGAGTTTAAATATGGGTTGTTCTAATCTTTCTCTTCCTTTGGATTTTTCAGGGTTTTGAAGTGATACATAATTTGAAATATTACTTATAGAATTTTCTATGTTATTTAGTTGAGTAGCTATTATATATAAAATTTGATTTGAATAATTGTTTTGATATTGAATATTCTTTGTTTGTTTGAGATGAATATTATTTTGATATTCCTTTTTAGAAATTCCTCTTTTAAAAGGAGAGGCAATTATTAAGGAATCTAAATGTTCAATTTTTATTTCTAATTAGGGGGAATGATTTTCTATAACAAGTTGATTGTTTGTAGTCTGCCATTACTGTTTTGATTTTTGTAACATATTAAGAAAATTTTTAAGTTTGTTTTGATAATTTTTAGATAGGATAACTTTGCAAAGTATAAACCCTTTCTCTTTGTTTTTTTTTTTTTCAGTTGTAATTACATGAGGAATTTTTTTCTTTTGTTCTATTATTGGACTTCTTTTGACATTTTCTTCTTCTGGTTGATTTTTTGTTGAAAGGGGAATCTTTTCTTCCTTTTTCTTTATGTATACTTTTTCTTTTACTTCCTTTTGCTTTATGTCTACCTATTATTTACATATAGGATTAATTCAAGTAGAGATATAAGAGTAGCAAATCCTTTTCATATGACAGAGAAATCATATGCTGCTTTCTATTCCAAAAGGTATTTGGAATTTCTATGCATACTTTTTTTTCAAAAATAGTTTTTAATTCTTCAATTCTTTGTTAAATTTGAGGATTTTTTAGTCTTTGTTCTATTTTCATGTGATAAACTTCATTTTGGAGATTATGAATAATTTTTTCTTCTAAGCATATTTATTGAATGTATTTCTTTTTCTTGAATTTGACATCTTTGGATACAGGGGTAAAGTAAATTTAAATCTTATATTTTTGAATTTTAAAAGATAAATTCCTTCAGGTGTTACTTTAAAAGGATACGTTTGAGTTAAAAATATAGTATCTAAAATTATTGATTCATTCATATTTTTGACTAAAACAAAAGTATTTTTTAAAAAAATTCCTTGATTATAGATATGAGCATTTTCTAATTTATAATTAATTAGCATATTTACATCACTAGCATTTCTTAATGATTCTTTAGTTTTCTCATAATATTTTGTTAGAATTAATCTTTCTTGAATATAATTTAAATCTGCTCTCGAGTCTATTAAAGCATGAAATGTTTGATGGAATTCATTATTGATTACTAAATTAATTTCACATATCCATTTATGAAATTGAATTCTTTGAAGAGCATTTACATATGGATTTTCTTCCTTTTCTTCATTTTCTTGTGGAATTTTAATATTTTGATCATCATCTTGATCTTCTTCTATTATTGTTTTTCTTGTTGAATCATTTTTTAAAGATGGTTTGAAAATTTCTAATTCAATTTTTGAATTTTTCTCTTTTATTTATTTTATTTCTGTTTTTAATATTATTAATTTCTGCTTATAAGTCTTAAATGGTAATTTGATTAATGGAATTTTTGATTCTATTGAAGATTTCTTATAAGTTATATGGTTCTACCTTTTCTCTTTTTTTCTTTTTGATCAATTATTTCTTTTAATTTTAATAAATATTCCTTTTAAATTTTTTCATCTGTAATTTTATCTATTATATTTATCAGAGATCTTAAATTTTTTGAAAGAACATTAATATTTTAATAATCTAATATAATGGGTAAAGATTTTATATTTTTTGTTACTAGGCTAGTTATGCATGTAAGGTTTTTATTGGCTTTTATCTTTTGATGAAGGCTATATGAATAAAGGCTATTATACATAGTCTTGTTAGTTTCTTGAATTTGTATGCAAGACTTTACGCAAGGATTTTTGTCACCTTTTGACTTTTCAAAACTTTTTTCATCATCTTTATCTTTTCAAAGTTTTTAACTTTTGCTTTTTTATTTTTAAATTCTTTTAATTTTTGAAGCAAATTTTGTATATCTTTTTTAGTAGTTTTGACAAAAGGTTTTTCTATATCTTTTTTTACACAAAAATTCTCTAACTAATTGAAGAAGTATATATGTTATATGTTTTTGCTCCTTTTCTATAGTTTTTAAATATTTATCTCTTAAAAGTTTTCTAAATTCTAAGGGAAATTTTGAAATATGCCAATTTTTTTCTTGATTTTTTGGGGAAGTATAATGTTTTTGAAATAGCTCATGCTTCAAAAATTAAAAGAATTAGAAAAAATAAAAAAAGAAAAGTAAGAAACTATGAAGAGACAAAAGATGACGAAAAAAGCTTTGAAAACTCACAAGGTGACAAAAATCCTTATGTAAAGTCTTGCATACAAATTAAAGAAATTAACAAGATCATGCACAATAGCTTTTATTCATCTAGCTTTCATTAAAAAATAAAAGCTAATAAAAACCTGACATGCATAATTAGAATAGCGGTTAAAACATTAAATAATAAGGCGAAAGAAAAAGTTTTCAACAAACAATCAAACATAGATAATAGAACACATGCAGAAAAATTTAGCAAACATGTCACATAAGAAGACAAAATTAAAATAGTAACAAACAAAATAGTGAAAAAAGAAGATAACTCAAAGAAATATTACGTAGAACATAAAAAAGAAGATAAACTTTTAAAAAACTCATCATCCATTATGTCTAAAGATGAAACAACAACAACAACAACAATAACAACAACAACAACAACAATAACAATAATAATAATAATACACCAATTTCAAAAGAAATAAAATCAAAAAATAAAAATATAAAACAAATTTATCAAAAGAGGAATTAAGAGCAAATAAACTTCAAAATTTTATAAACATGTTACAAAAATCAAAACAACAATCGCTAACTTCCACAAACATGGTGAAAATAGGAAATCATCCTCTTTTAGAAGAAATAAAGGTTGAACACTTTGAATTTTCAATAATTGCCTCTCCATTCAAAATAGAAGTACCTGAAAAGGAATGCTAAAATAATATAAACCTTCAGCAAATAAAAAACATTCAATATCAAAACAATTACTCAAATTTAATTCTCCACACAATTAGACAATGTAGAAAATTCTATCAATAACATTACAAACTATGTATCACTTCAAAATCCTGAAAATTCAAAAAATAAAATAAAGTTAGGATAACCTATTTTTAAACACTTTTCAATGGCCCAAGAAGAATTAAAATATATAAAATTAAGAAGATCTGATGATACTGAAGAACCACTAAAAGAAATTACAATAAAATTACAAAATTTAACTACTAATGAAAATTCTTCAAAAAATAGTGGGAAAACCCTAAAAAATATTAACAATATTTCAAAAATAGATCAATTAGAAAATCAATTTTTAGATAATCAATAAATTAATAAAATGTATGGAAATTATATAGGATATACCTCAAAACAAGGGCAAAAGTTAAATCAAAATTACTATACCCGAAATTATTATTCAAGACCTACATCTCTAGATATTTAGGATGAAGAAAGAAATCAATTTTGAGAAAATTACTATGATGGACATGGAGTTCATGAATGGAATATAGATGGAAAAAGCGAATATGAAATTATCAATACATTAAAAAATCTTACTATAAGAATCTTTCTTTTCCAAAAGTTGTCTGTTTACTTTTGACTAATTTAAAATTTTTGGTCAGGCACCGAAAATATTTTATCTTCTTATGCCGATACTGAATTTGAATCTGGATTTTCTTTCATTTGCATTTCATTTGCTGACATTGAATTTGTATTTGAATTTTCATTTTGGCGGACTATTTGAATCTTGAATTCCCCTCTTTTGAAGTTCCCTCCTTTAATTTTGAATTTCCCTCCATCAAATTTAAATTTTCCACCATTGGTTTGAATTTGAACTTTCCCTCCATTGATTTTGAATTTGCCTCCAGCATTTGGAATTTGAGTGTCCCTTAAGAATTTCCTTTCATTTGTATTTCTTTCAGACTGTTTGGTCATCACTGAGATTGATGCCAAAACAATCATCTTCATTAGATTGAGCATAGTCCTTTGCTACTTCTGAGTCATTTGAGGCACAAGATTTTGCTTCATCTTCATTTGTAAGTTGTCTAAGGATTTCTTGTAGCTTCTGAACATAATCTTGCTTAGAAGATATTAATGCTAGGACTGCTGCAATTTGGGATTATGGAGAAACTGACTACTTCTCTCTCTTATATTTTTATGGAAGTGCGGATTCTCCTGAAACCATTTTTGAATTTCTTGAGTATGAGCTTTGTTAGCATACTTGTATGAGCACCACCATTTTACAAAGAGTTTCCTCTGTAAAATTGGCCATTTGAAGAGTGGATTTTCTTTTAAATATTGATATTCCCTTGAAAAGCACCATGGAAGATCAAATTTTAAAAAGAAATGAAGAAGAATGGAATAATTTCCTTAATTACGATTGTTAAAATAAGATTTGAAAGTATTCCATCTTTCTATGACTTTTTTTTGGAAAAATTTCAGAAATAGGACCATAAATGTCCCACCATATAAAAAACCAATTTGAAAATTTGTATTTTTTTATTTTGGCTGTAGAAAAACAACCAAGAGTGTTTTTGATTTTCATTTTGGTAAAATATGATATTATACCATGCCTTTTGATAATCCCAATAATTATAGCCAACAGTCTCAAAGGAGATTGAAAACTTTTTAATTTTATTGAGGTCTTGACCCCATTCAGTTGGGCAAATAATTTTTTTAACTTAAAAGTTGAATAAACAATATTTATTTTATCCAATTCCTAATTAGAGAGATCTATTAAATCGCTTACATTCTGCAAAAATATTTTCAAAGGGGATAAAACAAATATTGTTTATTCAACTTTTCAAGTTGAAAAAATTATTTCTCTAACTGAATGGGGTCAAGACCTCAATAAAATTAAAAAGTTTTCAATCCCTTTTAAGCCTTTTGGCTATAATTATTGGGATTATCAAAAGGCATGGTATAATGCCATATTTTACTAAAATGAAAATAAAAAATACTCTTGATTATTTTTCTTCAACCAGAGTAAAAAATACAAATTTTGAAATTGGTTTTTCATATGGTGGGACATTTATGGTCCTATTCCTGAAATTTTTTCGAAAAAAGTTATGAAAGGATGGAATACTTTCAAATCTTATTTTGATAATCTTAATTACAGAAATTATTACATTCTTCTTCATTTCTTTTCAAAAATTGGTCTTCTATGGTACTTTTCATAGGAGTATCAATATTCAAAAGAAAATTCACTTTACAAATGGCCAATTTTTTAGGGGAAACTCTTTGTAAAATGGTGAAGCTCATACAAATATGCTAACAAAGCTTATGCTTAGGAAATTCAAAAATGGTTTCAGGAGAACCCGCACTTCTATAAAAATATAAGAGAGGGAAGTAGTCAATTTCTCCAGAACAAATCCCAAATTGTAGCAACCTTGGCATCAATATCTTCCAAGTAAGATTATATTCAGAAGTAGCAAGAAATCTTCAGACAACTTATAAATGAAGATGAATTAGAATCCTGTGCCTCAAATAAGTCAAAAGTAGCAAAGGATTATGCTCAATCTAATAAAGATGACTATTTTGGCATCAATTTCAGTGATGACCAAACAATCTGAAAGAAATACGAATGAAAGGAAAATCTAGAGGGATACTCAAATTTCAAATGCTAAAGGCAAATTCAAAATCAATAGAGGAAAAGTTCAAATTCAAACCAATGGTGGCAAATTCAAATTTGAATATTGAAGTACTATTCTTGTCCTTTTGTTTTTGGATAAGATTCTCATCTTCTTTTGCCTTCTTGACTTTAGTTACCTTATGTTTTAGTTTAGGAGACATGTGATTGGGTTAGGTGAAAGTTTAGGAAGGCTTGAGCTTATGTAATGTTTGTTAGAGTTCTCTTTTTCTTTTGAAATGTGATACTTTATTTCTTTGTTAAAATTATTGTACTTAAACTCATTATTGACTTCTTTAGATTCTATTTTAGATTAACAAGTGTCATTTTGTTGAGGCTTTGATTGACTTTTTTCTTGATGTTTGAAAGGATAATTTATTTTTCTATTTTTGCAATATTTTTCTAGGCAATTAAAAAAGTAAATATGTTGATGTGTTTCTTCTATATTTTTGATGTAAAGATCTCTTATTTATTTTCTAGTGTCGAGAGAAAACAATGACACTTATTAGTTTAAAATAGAATGTAAAGAGGTCAATAGTGAGTTTGAGTGCAATAATTTCAACAAAGAAATAAAGTATGACATTTCAAAAGAAAAAGAGAACTTTAACAAACTTTACGTAAACTTAAGTCTTCCTAGACTTTCACCTAACCCAACCACATGTCTCCCTAAATCAAAATATAAGGTAACTAGAGTCATAATGTAAAAGAAGATGAGAATCTCATCCAAGAACAAGAAAAAATAACATTACGGAATCTTTACCTAATATTGATGTTCTTTCAAAAGATCTAAGACCCTTAATAGATATAACAGATAAAATATCAGATGAAGAAATTAAAAAGGAATATCTTTTAAAGCTTAAAGAAATAATAGATCAAAAGGAAAGTAAAGATGAAATAAAATCTTATAATTTGTAGGAAATTTTCAATAAAATTAAAAATCCTAGTGACAAAATTGCTATTCAAGATCTACAAACAGAGATTAATAATATCAAAAAGGAAATAAAAGAATTAAAAGAAGAAAATTCAGTAATTAAATTCAAAATTTTGAAACTATCACTAGAAAATAAAGAAAAGGCAATAATAGAAGAAAATCAAGATGTCAAAATTTATCAAGAAGATATTGAAAGAAAAGGAACAAGAAAATTCGTATTTAAATGCTCTATAGTTCATAGATGGATATGTAAAATTAATTTAGTAATCAATAATGAATGTCATCCAACATTTCATGCTTTAATAGATTCTGGAGCAAATTTAAATTGCATTCAAGAAGGATTAACACCAACAAAATATTATTAAAAAACAGAAGAATCATTAAGAAACACCAGTGGTGTTGATATGAAAATTAATTACAAATTAGAAAATGCTCATGTTTGTAATAAAGGAATTTATTTCAAAAATACTTTTATTTTAATAAAAAATATGAATAAATCAATAATTTTAGGAATACCATTCTTAACTCAAATTTATCCTTTCAAAGTAATCCCTGAAGGAATTCATCCTTTAAACTTCAAAAATATAATATTTAAATTTTCAACACCCCCTATTGCAAAAGATATTAATATCATTCAAGAAAAGGAAATATATACAATAAATAGGCTTAAACAAAAAGAAAAATTTATTTATAACCTTCAAGATGAAGTTTATTATATGAGAATAGAGAAAAAATTAAAAGATTCTCAAATTCAAAAGAAAATTGAAGAATTCAAAATTCTCTTTGAAAAAGAAGTTTGTGCAAAAATCCCAAATGCCTTTTGGAATAGAAAACAACATATGATTTCATTACCCTATGAAAAAGACTTTGATGAATGAAACATTCCCATAAAAGTTAGGCCTATTCAAATGAAACAAGAATTATTAAATTATTGTAAAATGGAAATTCAAGATTTGTTGGATTAAAAACTAATAAATCCAAGCAAAGCCCCTTGGAGTTGTTCAACTTTTTATGTTTAAAAGCAAGCTGAAATTGAAAGAGAAGCCCCAAGATTAGTAATAAATTACAAACCCTTCAACAATGTTACTTCAACGGATTAGGTATCCTATACCTAATAAAAATGACTTATTAGGAAGATGACATAGTGTAGTAATATTTTCAAAATTTGATATCAAATTAGGATTTTGGCAGTTTCAAATTAAAGAAGAAGATAGATATAAGACTGCTTTCACAACACCCTTTGGATATTACGAATGGAATGTAATGCCCTTTGAACTAAAAAATGCTCATTTAGAATTTCAAAATATGATGAATGATATATTAAACCCTTACTCATTTTTCAATAGTCTATATTGATGATGTTCTAATCTTTTCCAATTCGATAGAACAACATTTTAAGCATTTAAAAATATTTTTCAATGTAATCAAAAGAAATGGTTTAGTTGTCTCTCAAAAGAAGATGAAATTATTTCAAACAAAAGTTAAATTTTTAGGTCATGATATTTATTAAGGAACAATTACTCCAATCAGTAGATCAATAGAATTTATAGATAAGTTTTCAGATGAAATTAAAGATAAAAAACAACTTCAAAGATTTTTAGGATGTTTAAATTATGTTTCAAGTTATATTCTAAATCATAGTCATATTACAAAACCACTCTTCAAAAGACTCAAAAAAGATCTCCTACTTGGAAAAAAAAGAAATGATAGAAACTGTTCAAAGACTAAAATCAATAGTCTATAGTCTCCCTTGCTTAGGAATACCAAATCCTCAAGCCTTTATGATAGTGGAAATAGATGCCTCTGAAATAAGATATGGAGGTATTCTCAAACAAAGATTAGCAGAATCAAAATCTAAACAAGTAGTTAGATGTTATTCGGAGTGCTGGATCGAATCTCAACAAAAATATTCTACTATTAAAAAAGAAATTTTATCAATAGTTTTATGCACCACCAAATTTCAAGATGATTTGATAAATAAAAGATTTTTGTTACGAATAAATTGTAAAGTTGCAAAAGACATCCTATATAAGGATGTGAAGAACTTGGTTTCAAAACAAATATTTGCTAGATGGCAAGCAATACTTTTGTTTTGACTATGATATAGAATTCATTAAAGGTGACAAAAACTCTCTTCGAGATTTTCTTACAAGAGAATTTCTTCAAGGATCAAAATGAGTTTCAAAGCATCTTCTTCAAAGCAAGGTTATTTTCAAAACCTATCTTCTTTAAGAATTATGTCATCTTATGCATATTCAATATTTCCAAAAGACTTTCCTTAAGAGCTCAAAGAGAAAATTTATTCAAAAACTCTGCAATTAGCCCAAGAAAAGCAATAATTCATCTACAAATTCTCATCTTCAACACCAAGCACCCCCTTTCCTAGAATGACTATTTCTTAGGACCATGAATATGCTACTAAAGTAGAAATGGTTTCCTATTCAAATATTAGTCTAGAATGTCAAGAAAAAGATCCTGATGAACTAGTATGTCCTTGTCAGCTTATGTATTGTTTTCCATGAGTCAATATTGATTTAGACATTTTCAAAAATGTTTGTGTCACTCCAATAATCAATCCATGATCTTAACTCCTTAAACTTTTCTTGATTATGGCCATCTTTGTCAAATCTTTATCTTAGACCGTTAACAAGTTCAAAACTTCGGAAGAAAAATATGACTTTGTGCTTCTAGTGTTTATTTTAGAAAATCTACGAAAAATACTCATGTTCAATTGTACTTCAAGAGTATTCCCCTCGAATGGACCTCATTAGGAAGAATAATTTCAGCTCAACATGAAATAGAACTCATCACCTACTTTATCGAAATCCTTTTTGATTTCAAGATCATGTTTTTACTGGAATATGTCCAAAACCCATCAAAACTCAAATCATGCTTGCAAGAGCTAGAAAATTGGCCTGGAAAAGATATTATTCTTTAGGTCAAAATCCAAGGATTTTGGGAGCAGATGATCTTCAACAAATAGTAACATGGGATTATCATCTCCCAACAATACCTCCTCATGATCCAACCTTAAAAGCTACTATTGATGAAGTAGAAAAATGTTTTCAACTACTTGACTATCGAAATATGGAATTACTTCAACAAAATGCCAGTTCTAGCTCTAATTCAGAAGATTTTCAGAACTCAAGTGATCAAGAAAGTATAAATTAAGGGCAAATAGCTTTCCAAGATTCCTCAATAGAAGTGGGGCTAACCTTATCAAAACCTTGGCAAGAAAGTCAAGCCTTATCAAGATTAAAGTTCAAGAGTTTAGACAAGTTTGGATACTCAAGCAAATTTAAGAAAATTTGAAGTCCTAAAGCAAGTTCAAGAATGCTTTGAAGTTTGAAGATTCCTAAAAAATATTCAATAGAAATTTGAAGTTTGGATGCTTTTCATTACTAGAAACAGATGTAATGTCAAGATGTAAGGCATGACTTATTTTCAACCTTTAAACATTGTATCCAAAACCTCTTGTAATCATGCTCTTTGTAACCTTTCCCTTACCTCTCTATCAAAATTTGTAAATTTCTTGTATCAATGTTTAAGCATCAATAAAATTTTGTAAGTTTTCTTAGTCTACTTTTGTTGTTCAAATACTATTTTAACCACGTTATTCATTACTGTGCCGTTATCATGCTACATTACTTTTAATATATATGCATTATTTTCATCTGTTTTCAACATATATGCTATATTTTCAATAAATGAGAGAATGATCTAGAGCTCCCTATAGTAGCTTCACCCACTTGGTATCAGAGCCTTGTGAGGGGAAAGATAGGTGCTTGATTAGGTACATCAAAATTATTGCAGAAGAGTCAACAGTTATCATGGTAGAGGTTAAAACTTAGGGTTTTACTTTCTATGTATGTGTTGGTCAGCACCAGTACATGGGTACCCTAGGAGGGTCGGGCAACCCATGGTACTTATCAGAATTGGTTGCATCCCACAAATGGAACAAAGCAACACTTGGTGGTGGAGAGTCATACTTCGCCAAACTTTCTCCCTTCATATGTGAGAGTTTCACGCAAGTGCCATGTCGGATCTGCATTGGTCAACCATTTACGACTGTGTTACCACAAGTGTAAGCCTTTCGCCAAAAGAGGGCTTTGATACCTAGGTGTGGGTACCCTAGGAGGGTTGGGCAACCCATGGGACCTTAGGTATGTTCCAATTTTGAAGGTTTTGTTCTATGTTTGAGATTATTAATTCTTGACTATTAATTATGTCTTAATTTTATTGTTTATAGCTAAAGCTTTCTGAGCTAGACTCTTGACCTCTAGGTACTAGTTCCTTTTTCTTGGAGGATAGTTTTCTAATTAAGTTTGCCATTATTACCCTAAAATTATCTTTAATTACTCTTGAGTTGTCACTAATTATAATGGTTTCAGTTTACTTACTTTGGGTTTAGGTATCTGAGGTACACGGGACCGCCCACCACATGCCACTTGGGTGATAACACAATTGTAAGTGGTCAACTAGGGCAGATTCGGCATGGCACCTATGCGAAACTCTCACATTTGAAGGGAGAAAGTTTGGCAAAGTATGGCTCTTTGTCGCCAGGTGTTGCTTTGTTCCATTTGTGGGACGCAGCCAGTTTTGATAGGCACCATGGGTTACCCGACCCTCCTGGAGTACCCACGCCCAGTTGGTATCAAAGCCCTCCTTTGGTGGGAGGCTTGCGCCTATGGTAACACAATCGTAAGTGGTCGATTGGTGCAGATATGGTATGGCACCTATGTAGAACTCTCACATATGAAGGGAGAAAGTTTGGTAAAGTATGGCTCTCTGCCACTAGGTGTTGCTTTGTTCTGTTTGTGGGATGCAGCTAGTTTTGATAGGTACTATGGGTTGGTCGGGCCTCCTAGGGTACCTATGCCCAATTGGCATCAGAGCCTTGTGAGAGGAGAAATAGGCATCTGATTAGGTGTTTGTTGGAGTTACTGTAGAAAAGTCAATGGTTACCCAAGGGGAGTTAATAATTACCATGGTAGAGGTCAAAGCCTAGGGTTTTATTTTTTGTAACTCATGTTGGTTAGCTATTTTGTGAAGCTGAGTGGGCATGTGATAGGTGGTCTTGTGGTGGGTGATCCCCGCGTACCTCAGATACCTAAACCCAAAGCAAGTAAACCGAAACCATAGTAATTAGTGATAACTCAAGAGTAATTGAAGATCATTCTAGGGTAATAATGGCACACTTAATTAGAAAACTATCCTCCAAGAACAAGGAACTAGTACTTAGAGGTCAAGAGTCTAGCTTAGAAAGCTCTAGTTATGAACAACGAAATCAAGACATAATTAATAGTCAAGAATTAATAATCTCAAACATAGAACAAAACCTTCAAAATTGAAACATACATAAGGTGCCTAGTAATCAAATTTATCAAAAATCAACATTTGATTTCTTTCATGATTTTATGATGGCAACATGTGAACATGATACTAGTATCAGTAAAACCTATGATTCCTTACCAATTTTCTCAGAACCTATTATAGATTATCATAAAAAATATTATAATTATCTTCACATAGGATTAATACAAGTAGCTACAAAACCTCTTCATATATTTGAGATAGATACTCTTGTCCTTATAATCTTGAGAGATACCAGAGCAACAACTTTGAAAAACTCAATATTGGCTTGTCTTCAATCAAATCTTTGTAATGGTCCAGTTTATTTTAATTACTTTCCAAACTATACTATAAGTCTTAATGATCCAAAAATTTATGATTTCTTAAGCTTAATTATCAAAACAAAAGAAGGATTATGGGTCGATGGAATAAGACATGTAGATGTAATTTTCTGAGTTCAATATAAAGTCCTTAAAATAAACATCAATATTAAAGCATTAAGAACTTCCCTAAAAGGTGAAACTCTCCTAATAGAAGCTAATACTCAAAAATCTTTAGTGTTAACTCTTAAACTTTTAAAATGCGATGAAATTACATTCACAGAAGAATGGAATTTTCTAGAAATAATGCCTCAAAAAATTGAAGAAAGTTCAACAATAAGTCAAATAGTTGAAAATCCTTCAGGAGATGTATCTTTAAGATTCAATAGAAATCCTAAATTTAGTATGGCTTCAAGATGTTCAAGTTCTTCTAGTTATGCCCCCAGAAGCTTAATATATTCAATAGAGTTAGGATCAAGAAAAAGTTTAAGTGAAGAAATAAATGAAAGACTAATAAAACTACAGGGAATAAATTATAATAAAAATATTCTAGAATCTCAGTACAAAGTAGATTATGCTTCAACTCAAGAACCCACATCTCCAACCTATTAAAAAATGAGAAGCCAACTTAATATGGTAAAAAGGAAATTTAATATAAATCATAAAAAACTTCAAGAATATTATTTTACTCTAAAAAATAAAGAAAAATATGAATGATATATCTCAAAATTTCCTATAGAAACTAGAAAACAAATAAGAGATCTTCACGTTAAAAATATGGAAGAAAAACATCAATATATATACTTTTTTAATTAACTTGAAAAATATTGCGAAAATAGAAAAATATATTATCACTTTAAGAAAAATTAATTGTTCAAGAAAATACAAGGAAAATAAAAGAAATAAAAGATAAGGTAGAAGAGCAAAACATAAAAGATGAAGACTGCCACCTTTACGTAAACAATGCTACATGTTATCATGAAAACATGTAAAATAACTTTCAACAAGAAATGGCCACTTGTCACTCATTTAGGTTCCAAAGCATCAAATAATGAAGAATCCAGCTACAAAATAGTCCAAAACAAATATAATTCAGTAACATCATTCATTCAACAAGAAGACAAAGAAGGAGTGATAAAAAATAAACAAGATGTAAGAAGAGAAAAATTAGAAGAAGCAAGCTATGTAAAAGATCATAAAAAAGAGAAAAATTCTACAACTTTACCACTTCAAAACACTACAAAAAATGAAAATTCCCTACCAAATATTAATGTTCTTTCAAAAGGCTTAAGACCATTAATAGATATAATAGATAAAATATCGAATGAAGAAATAAAAAAAAGAGTATCTATTAAAACTCAAAGAAATAGTAGCTCAAAAGGAAAATAATGATGAAGTAAAACCCTATAATTTGCAAGAAATTTTCAATAGAATTAAAAATCCTAGTGATAAAGTTACTATTCAAGATCTATAAGTAGAAATTAATAATATCAAGAAGGAAATAAGAGAATTAAAAGAAGAAAATTTCACAATCAAACTAGAAATTTTAAAACTATCATTACAAAACAAAAGAAAAGCAATAATAGAAGAAGATCAAGATCAAAATATTGAATTTTATCAAGAAAATATAGAAGTAGAAAAATCTTACTTAAATGCTCTTCAACGTATTTAATTTCATAGATAGATATGCAAAAGAAATTTAGTAATCAATAATGAATTTCATCAAATATTTATGCCTTAATAGACTCTGGAGTTGATTTAAATTGTATTCAAGAAGGAATAATGCCAACAAAATACTACACAAAAATAAACAAAAGAATCATTAAAAAATGCTAGTGGAGTCAATATGAAAAGTAATTATAAATTAGAAAATGCTCATGTTTGTAATAAATAAATTTATTTCAAAAATACCTTTATGCTAATCAAAAATATGAATGAAAAAATAATTTTAGGAACACCCTTTTTAACTCAAATTTATTCTTTCAAAGTAACTCATGAAGGAATTTATCCTTTTAGTTTAAAAAATATGATGTTTAATTTTTTAAAACCTCCTATTTCAAAAGATATCAACATCATTCAAGAAAAAGAAATATACACAATAAATATGCTTAAATAAAAAGAAAAATTTATTTATGACTTTCAAAATGAAGTTTATCATATGAAAGTTGAACCAAAATTACCATAGTCAAAATCCTCAATGGAATAGGTAGTTAGATATCTTTCAGGATGCTAGATTAAATTTAACAAAAATGTTTTACTAATAAAAAGAAAATTTTATCTAACATTATTATGTCTTTTCCTATTTGTACATATGTTTTCAGAACAATACTTTACATTTTGCATCCTCCAAAAAGAAGATGAAGAGATTATCTCCCTCCTCTCCATCTCACTTGAAATTTCCTCATCAGAAAAATTTTACAAGGACCTCAATGAATCAAGAAGAATCCTCATCAGGTCAAGAATTTTTTCAAAATTCATCTTCATTAAGAATCATATCTTCAATGACTTATTCTTTGTTTTACCAAAAGCTTTTCCTCAAGATTTAAGAGAAAATATTTATTCAAAAGCTAAATATTTAGCCTAAGAATTTCAAGAATTAATATTCAATTTCTTGTCATCAATAGCTAATAATTCTTTGCCAGGAATGACAACACTTTGGGATGATGAATATTTCTTTGAAGAAGAAATAGTATCTTGTCCAAAAACTAATCCAAATTGCCAAACAATCATTCTTGAACATCCAATATGTCCATGTTAGTAGTTTATAGTCTTCCTCTTGTCAATATAGATTTAGACCTTTTCAAAAATATTTATTTTACCCATCAAAACAAAACCATAAGCATCACCCCAAGAACCCTTTATGATTATGGTCATCTTCATCAAGTCATTATATCAAAACCTTAATAAATTCTCAATTTTGGAAGAAAAATAGAATATATTGTATCCTATATTTTTTCAAACAAGCTTGCTGGCACTAAATATGTTTAATTATATATTATCAATATACCACCAGAATGGACTCCTTTAGGAAAACTTATTCTTGCTCAACATATTGTTCAAATCTCCTCTTTTCCAAACCATAAACCCACTTTTATGGATATAAATGAAATTTCATGATGTTGCTCAAAACCTATCAAACAACAAATTCATGCAGTCCGTGTCCAAAAAATAACATGGAATTAATATCAAAGACTAGATCAACTAAGTGCAAGAATATTAGGAGTAGATAATTATCAAAAAATTGTAACTTGGGAACCATATATTCCAAAAATACTATTTCAT
Organism: Saraca asoca; assembly: GCA_026873985.1. Taxonomy (NCBI): domain Eukaryota; kingdom Viridiplantae; phylum Streptophyta; class Magnoliopsida; order Fabales; family Fabaceae; genus Saraca; species Saraca asoca. The sequence continues at coordinate 8,759 of JANHAO010000712.1, read as the reverse complement.
TATGAGTTAATAAGAATCACAGATGAATTAGTTCAAAAGGATTATGAAGAATATCAAAAGCTTGAAAGACAATATTGGTATTATGAAGGATTTCAATACTTTTCAAGAGACAACAGTAATGAAGAAGAAGATATTTAGCTCAAGTCCTCTGCTCAATTCAATATATGTTTCAAGTCCAAAGACAAAGTGTATTATTGAAGTAGCTATTAACTTTTCTAACAACTTTTCAAAATTCCTAGACAAGAGTGGGACTAGTCTTATCAAAAATAGGATTCAAGAATTTAGATAAGTCTGGATATCAAGCCAATTTAATAAAATTTGATGTCCAGAGCCAAATTCAAAAATACCTTAAAGTCTAAAGATTCTTCAACAGAATTTAAGAAAAGTTTGAAGTCCAAAAGCTTTTCAATCCTCTAAATAGATGTAATATCACATTGCAGGGCATAGCCCAATTTCAATCTCTAAACTTTGTATCTAATATGCTCTTTATAACCTTTCCCTTCCCTCAATAATTCTCTTAAAATTATAAACTTCTTGTTCAAGCATCAATAAAACTTATAAGTTTTCTCAATCTGCTTCTGCTATTCAATTACTATTTATATCATGTTTTTTATTGTGTCATCATTGTGCATGTTTATTTTCAATATCAATGCATTATTTTCAACCGCTTTCAACATACAAGTTTTATTTTCAACATTTGAGAGAATGATCTAGAGTCCCTAGAGCAGCTCCGCCCAGTTGGTATTAGAGCCCTCCTTTGGTGGGAGGCTTGTGCTTGTGGTAACACAGTCGTAAATGGTCAATTAGTGCAGATTTGGCATTGCACCTGTGCAGAACTCTCACATATGAAGGGAGAAAGTTTGGCGAATTATAGCTCTCTGCCGCCAAGTGTTGCTTTGTTCCATTTGTGGGACAGAGCTCTAGATCATTCTCTCAAATATTGAAAATAAAGCATGTATGTTGGAAGTAGTTGAAAATAATGCATTGATATTGAAAGTAAACATGCATGGTGATGGTACAATAAAAACCATGATGTAAAAAGTAATTGAACAGTGGAAGTAGATTGAGAAAACTTACAAGTTTTATTGAGTCTTGAACAAGAAGTTTACAATTTTGAGAGAATTATTGAGGGAAGGGAAAGGTTACAAATAGCATATTGGATATAAAGTTTAGAGATTGAAATTGGGTCTGCCCTATAATGTGATATTGCATCTATTAATAGTATTGAAAAGCTTTCGGATTTCAAACTTTTCTTGAATTTTCTTGAAGAATCTTTGAACTTTAAGGCATTTTTGAATTTGGCTCTGGACTTCAAATTTTATTGAATTGGCTTAATATCCGGACTTATCCGAATTCTTGAATCCTATTCTTGATAAGGTTGGTCCCATTTTTGTTTGGGAATCTTGAAAAGTTGTCAGAAAAGTTAACAGCTGCTTCAATAATGCATTTTGTCTTTGCATTTGAAACTAATATTGAATTAAGTAGAGAACTTGAGCTAAATATCTTCTTCTTCATCACTGTTGTCTCTTGAAGAGTATTGAAATCCTTCATAATACCAATATTATTTTTCAAGCTTTTGATATTCTGTATAATCCTTTTGAACTAATTCATTCATGCTTCTTGTTAACTTATAATGAAATGGTATTTCTGGAAGATATGGTTCCCAAGTTACAATTTTTTTTTTATAATTATCTACTTCCAATATTCTTGTACCTGGTTGATTTGATCTTTGATATTGATTGTATGCTATTTTCTGAGCTCGAGTTGCCTGAATTTGTTGTTTGATAGGTTTTAAGCATTGCCATGGAATTTCACTTATATTCATTAAAGTGGGTTCATGGTTTGGAAAAGAGGAGATTCGAACAATATGTTAAGCAAGAATAAGTTTTCCTAAGGGAGTCCATTCTAATGGTATGCTGGTAATATATAATTGAACATATTTGGCCTCAGCAAGCTTGTTTGAAAAAATATGGTATACAATATATTCTATTTTTCTTCCAAGATTGAGAATTTATTAAGGTTTTGATATAATGACTTGATGAAGATGATCATAATCATAAAGGGTTCTTGGGGTTGATGGTTATGGTTTTGTTTTGATAGGTAAAACGAATATTTTCGAAAAGGTCTAAATCTATATTGACAAGAGGAAGACTATAAACTAGCTGACATGGATATAAAGGATGTTAAAGAGGGATTGTTTGGCAATTTGGATTTGTTTTTGGACAAGATACTATTTCATTTTCAAAGAGATATTCATCATCCCAAAGTATTATCATTCTTGGCATAGGATTATCAGCTATTGATGACAAGAAATTGAATATTAATTCTTGAAATTCTTGGGCAAAATCTTTAGCTTTTAAATAGATTTTTTTTCTTAGATCTTGAGGAAAAGCTTTTGGTAAAAAAGAATAATTCATTGAAGATATGATTTTTAATGAAGATGAATTTTGAAAGAAGTCTTGACCCGATAAGGATTATCCTTGCAAAATTTTTCTAATGAGGAAATTTCAAGTGAGATGGATAGGAGGGAGATAATCTCTTCATCTTCTTTTCGGAGGGTGCAAAATGTAAAGTATTTTTTTGAAAACATATGCAAGACATGTACATATATATAGGAAAAGACATAATAATATTAGATAAAATTTCCTTTTTACTAGTAAAATATTTTTGTTGAGATTCAATCTAGCATCCTGAAAGATATCTAGCTACCTATTTCTGAGGATTTTGGCTTTACTAATTTTTCTTCAACTCTCATATGATGAATTTCATCTTGAAAGTCATAAATAAATTTTTCTTTTTTGTTTAAGCAATTTTATTGTTTATAATTCTTTTTCTTGAATGATGTTGATATCTTTTGAAATAAGAGGTTTTGAAAAATTCATTATCATATTTTTGAAATTCAAAGGATGAATTCCTTCATGAATTACTTTGAAAGGATAAATTTGAGTTAAAAAGGGTGTTCCTAAAATTAGTGATTTATTCATATTTTTAATAGGACAAAGGTATTTTTGAAACAAATTCCTTTATTACAAACATGAGCATTTTCTAATTTATAATTAATTTTCATGTTGACTCCACTAGTATTTTTTAATGATTCTTTTGTTTTTGTATAGTATTTTATTGGAATTATTCCTTCTGGACTATAGTTTAAATATGCTCTAGAGTCTATTAAGGTATTAAACATTTGATGAAATTTGTTATTGATTACTAAATGTATTTTGCATATCCATCTATGAAATTGAATACGTTGAAGAGCATTTAAGTAGGATTTTTCTTCTTCTCTGTTTTCTTGATAAAATTCAATATTTTGATCTTGATCTTCTTCTATTATTGCTTTTCCTTTATTTTGTAATGATTGTTTTAAAATTTCTAGTTTGATTGTAGAATTTTCTTCTTTTAATTCTCTTGTTTCCTTCTTGATTTCTACTTGTAGATCTTGAATAGTAACTTTATCACTAGGGTTTTTAATTCTATTGAAAATTTCTTACAAATTATAGGGTTTTACTTCATCTTTATTTTCCTTTTGAGCTACCATTTCTTTGAGTTTTAATAGATACTCTTTTTTGATTTTTTCATCTGGTGTTTTATCTATTTTATCTATTAATAGTCTCTAGTCTTTTGAAAGAACATTAATATTTAGTAAGAAATTTTCATTTTTTGTAGTGTTTTGAAGTAGTCAAGTTGTAGAATTTTTCTCTTTTTTATGATATTTCACGTAGCTTGCTTTTTCTAGTTTTTCTCTTCTTATATCTTGTTTGTTTTTTTATCACTACACCTTCTTTGTTTTCTTGTTGAATGAATGATGTTGTTGAATTATGTTTGTTTTGGGCTATTTTGTAGCTGGATTCTTCATTATTTGATGCTTTGGAACCTAAATTTGAGTGACAAGTGGCCATTTCTTGTTGAAAGTTATTTTGCATGTTTTCATGATGACTTATAGCATTGTTTACGTGAAGGTAGCAGCCCTCATCTTTTATATTTTGCTCTTCTACCTTATCTTTTATTTCTTTTATTTTTCTTGTATTTTCTTAAACAATTAATTTTTTCTTGAAGGGGTAATATATTTTTCTATTTTCACAATTTTTTTCAAGCTAATTAAAAAAGTATATATGTTGATGTTTTTCTTCCATATTTTTGACGTAAAGATCTCTTATTTGTTTTCTAGTTTCTAGAGGAAATTTTGAGATATACCATTCACATTTTTCTTTATTTTTTGGAGTAAAATAATGATCTTAAAGTTTTTTATGATTTATATCAAATTTCTTTCTTACCATATTGAATTGGCTTCTCATTTTTGAATAGGTTGGAGATGTGGGCTCTTGAGTTGAAGCATAATCTACTCTATATTGAGATTCCAGAATATTTTTATCATAAGTTATTCCCTGAAGTTTTATTAGTCTTTCATTTATTTCTTCACTTAAACTTTTTCTTGATCCTAAGTCTATTGAATCTATTGAGCTTTTGAGGGCATAACTAGAAGAACTTGAATATCTTGAAGCTGTAGTAAATTTAGGATTTCTATTGAATCTTAAAGATACATCTCTTAAAAGATTTTCAACTATTTGACTTATTAAACTTTCTTCAATTTTTTTGAGGCATTATTTCTGGTAAATTTCATTCTTTTATGAATGAAATTTCTTTGTGTTTTAAAAGTTTTGGAGTTAACATTGAAGATTTTTGAGTATTGGCTTCTATTAGGAGAGTTTCACCTTTTGGGGAAGTTCTTAAAGCCTTAATTTTGACGTTTTTTTTTAAGAACTTTATATTAAACTTGAAAAATTACATCTCCATGTCTTGTTTCATCGACCCACAATCCTTCTTTTGTTTTGAAAATCAAGCTTAAGAAATCATAAATTTTTGGATCGTTAGACTTGCAATATAGTTCGGAAAATAATTAAAATAAATTGGACCATTACAAAGATTTGATTAAAGACAAGCTAATATTGAATTTTTGAAAGTTATTGCTCTAGTATCTCTCAAGATTATAAGGACAGGAGTATCTATCCCTAATCTATGAAGAGATTTTGCAGCTACTTGTATAAATCCTATATGAAGATAATTATAATGTTTTTTTATGATAGTCTATCATAGGTTTTGAGAAAATTGGTAAGGAATCATAGATTTTACTAATACTAATATCATGTTCACATTTTGCCATCATAAAATCATGAAAGAAATCAAATGTTGATTTTTGATAAATTTGATTACTAAGTACCTTAGGTATGTTCCAATTTTGAAGATTTTGTTCTATGTTTGAGATTATTAATTCTTGACTATTAATTATGTCTTGATTTTGTTGTTTATAACTAGAGCTTTCTGAGCTAGACTCTTGACCTCTAGGTACTAGTTCCTTATTGTTGGAGGATAGTTTTTTTAACTATGTGTGCCATTATTACCCTAGAATTATCTTCAATTACCCTTGAGTTGTCACTAATTACTATGGTTTCGATTTACTTGCTTTGAGTTTAGATATCTGAGGTACATGGGACCTCCTATCACATGCCCTCTCAGCTTCACAAAATGGCTGATCAATGTGGCTTAATAAGGGGCTAACCAACATGAGTTACAGAAAATAAAACCCTAGGCTTTGAAACATACCACGGTAACTATTGACTCCCCTCGGGTAACTGTTGACTCTTCTATAGTAACTTTGACGGGCACCTAATCAAGCACCTATCTCTCCCCTCACAAGGCTCTGATACCAACTAGATAGAGCTGCTTTAGGGAGCTCTGGATCATTCTCTCAAATGTTGAAAATAAAGCATGTATGTTAAAAGCAATTGAAAATAATGCATTGATATTGAAAGTAAACATGCATGGTGACGACATAATAAAAACCATGATGTAAATAGTAATTGAATAACAGAAGCAAATTGAGAAAACTTACAGGTTTTATTGATGCTTGAATAAGAAGTTTACAATTTTGAGAGAATTATTGAGGGAAAGGAAAGGTTACAAAGAGCATATTGGATACAAAGTTTAGAGTTTGAAATTGGGCCATGCCCTACAATGCGATATTACATCTATTTATAGTATTAAAAAGCTTCCGGACTTCAAACTTTTCTTCAATTTTGTTGAAGAATCTTCTAATTTCAAGGCATTTTTGAATTTGGCTTTAGATTTCAATTTTTGTTGAATTGACTTGATATTCATACTTATCTGAATTCTTGAATCTTGTTCTTGATAAAGCTTGTCTGTCTTGTTAGGTTTTTGATAAAGTTGGTCCCACTTTTGTTGATGAATCTTGAAATCTTGAAAAGCTGTCGATCATTATTGCTTTTGATTAATCAAATTGAGTTAGGTTTATCCTAAAGCAATCATCTTCATTTTCTTGAGTTTGAAAGGCTGATTGAGTCTTGCCTTCTTCTTCATCATCATTGTCTATCTGGGTTAATGTTTCAAGGAATTTCTTTTTGAATTCTTGTTTTGAAGACATTCCAGCTATCTGAGCTAACAGTTTGCTTTTTGAGGTAAAAAACTTACTTAAACTAGGAGACATGGCTCCCATTCGACGATTAATTTTGAAATATTTTAGAACTGCTGAAGAATCAACAAATTCTATTTTGAACTTATTCCACCATTTGATTTTGAATTCTTTTGCAAAGTTGAGAGGACATGGATTAGGATATTCCTTGATATAGGTGTAATCCCAGCAAAGGATCTATGCTATTTTGAAATTTATACAAAAAAGTAATAATTTATCTATATTTTGATTGATCTTTGAGGAGAACAAATTAAACTTTTTTTAATTTTGACATAAAAAATTTGTGGAACTGGTCCACATATTTTAAACCATTTTGAAAACCAAGCGGGAAGAGTTTTTGAACATATTGAAGTAAACTAGATGAACCAAGAATGATGATAATTTGTATAAAATAAGATACTAAACCAAGCTTGTTTATAATCTTCATAGTTGAAAGACTCGGGTTGAAAATAGACTTGAAATCTCTTGTAAGTATAAGGATAAGACAATTTCCATTCTTAAGGAGAAAGAACTTGATTTATTTTGAGTGTTGAAAATGTTATTTTGTTTGAATCTAAGGGATTCATTTTATGCTCTAATTCAATAGACTAAGTCTAAATTAGAATTAGTTCATAAAATTCCCTTCTTTTTCTAAAATCATATGGAATATAATTCTCGTTTTGAGGTAAAAATTTTTAAGCAGTCTCTTTATGAGATGACGCCTTTTGAAAATCTTCTATTACCATTATGGGTATTTTGATATCTTTGACAACATAGTTAATATTTTGAGTATATTTAGCTTTTAAGGGAGAAGAAGGTGAGGCAGAGGTAGCAGCCTCTAGATAGTTTCTTGGAGGAGTTGATATTGAACCAAGAGTGATAAATCTATTTTGTGTTGGAAGAATTGTTGATCCTTTTGAAGGTCAGATTATTGAAATACTAGATGTTGTTGAGCTGGGAGATTTCATAGCATAGTCTACTATGGTCTTTTTGGGAGAAGGAGTAGAGGGTCGCATGATGCAAGTATTTTATGAAGAAAACTTTGATGATGCATTATTGAAATCGTATATCTATATATAGAAGGATTTTGAAAAGACATAATTTAAAATTTCTTTGAAAGGATATTGATTGTAGGAGAAGATGCTGGAGAACATAGACAGATTTCTCCACAGTTTTGTAAACAATTATTTTTATAAATATCATTTTCCTCAAAATTAGAATCCTCTTGATTCAGATAGACCTTTTCTTCCTTTTCTTGATACTCAAACTCCTCTGACTTGGCTAACAAATTAATTAAAAGTTCTTGTAATTATAACTTTAATTCATCACTAATTTTTAAATTATTGATTTTTTTGTTTCATCTTGCAATTCCTACTATAATGACCTGGATGTCCACATTTATAACATAATGGAGGGCTCTCGTTATGGGAATTTTGAGTACGTATTTTGGTTTCTTTTGAACTTCTAAACCTTCTTTTTAGGGTCCTAAAATAAGTCTTAGCTTCCTTAAGTTTTTCCTTTCTTCTTATTGAAGGAGCTTCTTGTATGGATTCGTAACCATATTGTTGGCAAAAGATTCCTAATTCTTTTTGATTGATCCTATTCTCATTTTTAATCCTAGCTTTTAGCTTTAAGTTAGTACATAAAGCTAATCTTTCTTGATTTATGATATTAATTAATTGACCATAAGTTAATTCCAACCAAGGAATATTTCTATTAAATTCTTGACACAAAGTATTTTTTACCTTTTCAGCAAATTGGTTGGGAAGTCTTGCTATAAACTTCTCTTTCCAATAAGTTAGATTACAATCAGGTTTTGTAAAAATTCTTGACAAGAATACAACTTTATACCATCTAAAGTCTGTTAAAGTTGGACATTTGAGATTTAACAGAGTTTCTGAAACCCTTTCTTGAATTTGAGTAGGGTTTCCCATAAAATTTTTTGTTATTACTTTTATTAATGTGTTGACTATGTCAGGTTTTTGAACTACTTGACCATTTACTATTTCTGGTTTAACCATATTGAAAACTTAATTTCTTTTATGGTCAATGATATAGTAATCCCACCAACCTTTTAATTGACTAGAAAATCCTGCTATAATTTAATTTGTTGTTTGAATTTCACTATTTCCTTGAATTTTGTAAGCTGTTGCGGACATAGTAATATTTTTTAAAGTATCGATAATCTCATATTCACTTTTTCCATCTATATTCCATTCATGAACTCCATGACCATCATAAGAGTTTTCCCAAAATTGATTCCTTTCTTCATATTGAATATCTGGAGGTGTAGGTC
>JANHAO010000711.1:0-38299 GCA_026873985.1 Saraca asoca | reverse complement strand
ATCTATTAACAACAATATTTTAAGTTAAGACATAAAGAATTAAAAATAATAAATCTTATTACGAATTATTTTAATAATGGTCTACATATCAGATATTAAATTAAAATAAATTTCTATCTATATTAGATTATGTAGTTAATTTTTGTCACCATCATATAATTATAAAAAGAGCGAGAGAGAGTGTGTGAGATGATCAATGAGAGAGAAAATGTGAGAAAGGGTGAGAGAGAAAGTGTGAGAGAGGGTGAGAGAGCAAGTGTGAGGGAGAGGGATGAGAGAGAGAGAGAGTGAGAGAGTGTGTGAGACGATCGATGGGAGAGAAAGAGTGAGAGAGGATCAGAGAGAAAGTATGAGAGAGGGTGAAAGAACAAGTGTGAGAGAGGGGGATAAGAGCGAGCAAGTGTGAGAGAGGAGGATGAAAGTGAGAGAAGGTGGGAGAGAAAGAGTGAGAGAGGGTGCGAGAGAGGGCGAGCGAGCAAGTGTGAGAGAGGATAGGAGCGAGCAAGTGTAAGAAAGGGGGATGAGAGAGAGTGTGTGAGACGATCGATGGGAGAGAAAGAGTGAGAGAGGGTGAGAGAGCAAGTGCAAGAGAAGGGGATGAGAGCGAGCAAGTGTGAGGGAGGGGGATGAGAGAGAGTGAGAGAGGGTAGGAGAGAAAGAGTGAGAGAGGGCGAGTGAGCAAGTGTGAGAAAGGGGGATGAGAGAGAGAGTGTGTGAGATGATCAATGAGAGATAAAGAGTGAGAGAGGTTGGGAGAGAAAGTATGAGAGAGGGTCAAAGAGAAAGTATGAGAGAGGTGAGCGAGCAAGTGTGAGAGAGGTGGATGAGAGCAAGCAAATGTGAGAGAGGGGGATGAGAGTGAGAGAGTGTGTGAGACAATCTATGGGAGAGAAAGAGTGAGAGAGGGTGCGAGAGCAAGTGTGAGAGAGGAGGATGAGAGAGAGAGGGTGAGAGAGGGGGATGAGAGAGAGAGGGTGGGAGAGAAAGAGTGAGAGAGAGTGCGAGAGCAAGTGTGAGAGAGGGTGAGCGAGCAAGTGTGAGAGTGGATAGGAGCGAGCAAGTGTGAGAGAGAGGGATGAGAGAGAGTGTGTGAGACGATCAATGGGAGAGAAAGAGTGAGAGAGGGTGGGAGAGAAAGTGTGAGAGAGGATAAGAGCAAGCAAGTGTGAGAGAGGGGGATGAGAGAGGAAGTTATCTTTTGTGATGACTTTTAGTCGTCACTGAAGGCTTACCTATTATGATGGTAAAAAAGTCGTCACTGAAGGGTACCTTCTGTGACGACTTTTTTGGTCGTCACTGAAAGTTATCTTCTGTGACGACTTTTTGTCGTAGCTAAAAGGTTACCTACTGTGACGACGAAAATGTTGTCACTGAAGGCGATCTTCAGTGACGACGTTTTTGGTCGTCACTGAAGGGTGGGTTTTTGTGATGACTTTTAGTCATCACTGAAAGCTTACCTATTGTGACGACGAAAAAGTCATCATTGAAGGGTACCTTCTGTGACGACTTTTTTGGTCGTCACTGAAAGTTATCTTCTGTGACGACTTTTTGTCGTCGCTAAACGGTGACCTACTGTGATGACGAAAATGTCGTCACTGAAGGCGGTCTTCAGTGACGATGTTTTTGGTCGTCACTGAAGGGGGTTTTTGTGACAACTTTTTTATCGTCATTGAAGTGTGGATTTTTATGACGACTTTTAGTTGTCACTGAAGGTCTACCTACTATGACGACCAAAAGGTTGGCACTGAAGGCAATCTTCAGTGATGACATTTTTGGTCGTCACTAAAGGGTGGCTTTTTGTGATGACTTTTAGTCATCACTGAAAGCCCACCTACTATGACGACTAAAAGATCACCACTGAAGGTGCCCTTTAGTGATGACTTCTTTGGTTGTCACTGAAAGTAGTTTTTTGTGACGACTTTTAGTCGTCACTGAAAGCTGGCCTATAGTGACGACCAAAAAAGTCATCATTGAAGGGTACCTTCTGTGACGACTTCTTTGGTTGTCACTGAAGGGTAGCTTTTTGTGACGACTTTTAGTCGTCACTGAAAGCCCACCTACTGTGACGACTAAAAGGTCGTTATTGAAGGTGCTCTTCAGTGACGACTTCTTTTTTCGTCACTGAAAGTAATTTTTTATGACGACTTTTAGTCGTCACTGAAAGTTGACCTATTGTGATGACCAAAAAAGTTATCACTGAAGGGTACCTTCTGTGATGACTTTTCTGGTCGTCACTGAAGTGTGGATTTTTGTGACGAGTTTTAGTCGTCATTGAAAGCTCACCTACTATGACGACTAAAAGGTCGTCACTGAAGGGTGGCTTTTTGTGATGAATTTTAGTTGTCACTGAAAGTTGGCCTATTGTAATGACCAAAAAAGTCATCACTGAAAGGAACCTTCTGTGACGACTTCTTTGGTCGTCACTGAAGGGTGGCTTTTTTTGACGACTTTTAGTCGTCATTGAAAGCCTACCTACTGTGACGACTAAAAGGTCGTTACTGAAGGTGCCCTTCAGTGATGACTTCTTTGGTCGTCACTGAAAGTAATTTTTTGTGACGACTTTTTGTCGTCACTGAAAGTTGACCTATTGTGATGACCAAAAAAGTCATCACTGAAGGGTACCTTCTGTGACGACTTTTCTGGTCGTCACTGAAGTGTGGGTTTTTATGATGAGTTTTAGTCGTCATTGAAAGCCCACCTACTATGATGACTAAGAGATCGTCACTGAAGGGCACCTTCAGTGATGACTTCTTTGGTCGTCACTGAAGGGTGGCTTTTTGTGAGAACTTTTAGTCGTCACTGAAAGCCCACCTACTGTGACGACTAAAAGGTCGTCACTGAAGGTGCCTTTTAGTGACGACTTCTTTGGTCGTCACTGAAGGGTGGCTTTTTGTGACGACTTTTAGTCGTCACTGAAAGCCCACCTACTGTGACGACTAAAAGGTTGTCACTGAAGTGCCCTTCAGTGACGACTTCTTTGATCGTCACTGAAAGTAGTTTTTTGTGATGATTTTTAGTCTTCACTGAAAATTGGCCTATTGTGAAGACCAAAAAAGTCGTCACTGAAGGGAACCTTCTGTGACGACTTCTTTGGTCATCACTGAAGGGTGGCTTTTTGTGACGACTTTTAGTCGTCACTGAAAGCACACCTACTGTGACGGCTAAAAGGTCGTCACTGAAGGTGGCCTTCAGTGACGACTTCTTTGGTTGTCACTGAAAGTAGTTTTTTGTGACGACTTTTAGTCGTCACTAAAAGCTAACCTATTGTGACGACCAAAAAAGTCATCACTGAAGGGTACCTACTGTGATGACTTTTATGGTTGTCACTGAAGGGCGAATTTTTGTGATGACTTTTAGTCGTCCTTGAAAGCCCTCCTACTGTGACGACTGAAAGGTCGTCACTGAAGGTGCCCTTCAGTGACGACTTCTTTGGTCGTCACTGAAAGTAGTTTTTTATGACGAATTTTAGTCGTCACTAAAAGTTGACCTATTGTGACGACCAAAAAAGTCGTCACTCAACGGTGGGTTTTTGTGACGACTTTTAGTCATCACTGAAAGCCCACCTACTGTGACAATTAAAAGGTCGTCACTGAAGGTGCCCTTCAAGTACGACTTCTTTGGTCGTCACTGAAAGTAGTTTTTTGTGACGACTTTTAGTCGTCACTGAAAGATGACTTATTATGACAAACAAAAATGTTGTCACTAAAGGGTACCTACTGTGATGACTTTTTTGGTCTTCACTGAAAGTCGTCACTGAATGTATACCTATTATGACGACTAAAAAATGTCGTCATTGAAAGGTGACCTATTGTGACGACTTTCTGTGTCGTCACTTAAAGCTGCCCCTTTTAGTGATGACCTAAAAAGTCGTCACAGTAGGTCGACCTTCAGTGACGACTTTTTAGTCGTCATTGAAAAGTTGTCACAAAAGGTCAAATTTCGTGTAGTGATTAAAACAAGCAAACAAAATTATATTAAGTAAGTATCGTATAATCACACATTTCTTAAACGGCTTAAGGATGGTATAATGTTAATTGTCTTATCAAATACCTTGTGGTATACAATCACAATTAGGGTTTGACAAAAAAATAATCATCCAAAATAATCAATTACAATTAACTGAAATTGATTTGGTTAAAATTTTTAGTTAATTAAAAATGGATAAGTTATCTCATATAATTCAAATTCTCAGTTATTAGTAAAAGTGAGATTTCTTAATTACATCTAATTAAATCTAATTGAACAATATAATATTTCATCATAAAAGATTCTATATTAGTACATGTTAAACTTTTTTGATATAGATTAGTGTAAACAAACTTAAAAATATAAATAATCTAACCAAGTCTCGTGCAAAATGAAGGGTTTATATCGATTAAAGTGATTTAATGATTTATTGTGATTTAGTAAAAATCGACTACCTCACTTGATATAAGTGAAAGTTAGGTTTAGCATATAAAAAATACTTATGCACCTTCAATGTACGATAATAATTAGTTTAAAATTGTATTTTTAAATATGAATCCAAACTTTTTGATTTGGATAATATTTTCATCTAACCAACTTATCTTAGCTCAGGTCAATTCTTAGTCAAAATAAAAAAACTCATGAACATTAATAATGCCATTAAATATTTTTCAATTGAAAGTTATAATAAAAAATACGTGGACACAGATTATCTTATTAAATATCTTGTAATTTGAATGTTAAAAACTTGAATTCCAATATGTTATTAAATATAGGAAAAATACATTTTATCCACTTGTGATATAGTCTGAGTTTATTTTACTCCCACATGATTCCAAGTGTCAAAATTATCTCACATGTGGTTTGACCGATTAGCACTTTGCTTGCTAAAGTGCTTTTCTGCTAAAGATAAATAAAATTGGCACATTTTTGTCACATGATCTTTCATTACCAATTAAAACCATAAAATTAAAGCAAGGAAACCAAGTTATAGTGAGTACGTATCACAAAATCACACATTTTTTAAATGCATAGGGAAAATGCAATGTTAGTTATCTTGTCAAATACTTGTAATCCACAGTCACAAATAGGATTTAATAAAAAATGACCATCCAAAATAATTAATTACGATTACTTGAATTCAATCCTCATTGGTCAGTTAAAGATAGATGAGTTTTCTCATATAAATCAAATTACTAGTTAATAGTACGTGAGAGATTTCTTAATTGCATCTAATGAAACATAATTGTACAATACAACATTTCATCATAAAATATTCTAAAATAGTATATTTTAATTTTTTTTTGCTATATATTAATGTAAACAAACTTAAAAGCATAAATAATATGATCAAAATGGGTGATTCATATTAGTTAAAACAATTTAATGATTCATTATGAATCAGTTGACTACATCACTTTATAAAAGTGAAAATTAGGTCTATGTTATGGAAAAATACTTATGCACCATCGATGTACTATAATAATTAGTTTGAAGTAGTATTTTAAATATGAATCCAAACTTTTTGATTTGGATAATATTTTGATCTAGACCAATTGAACTTAACTTGTGCCCATCCTTAGTCACAACAAGAAACTCATGAACATTAACTATGCATTAGATATTTTTCAATTAAAAGTTACAATAAGAGACTCATGAACGTGGATCATCTTATTATGACTTGAATTTAAAAAACTTAAATTCCAATTAAGTTATTAAATAAAGGAAAAAAATAAAGTTCACCCATTTGTGATATGGTCTGAGTTTCTTTTGTCCATACGTGCTTTAAAATGTCCAAATTGACCGTCATGATTTGCTTCATTAGCACTTTACTTACCTAAAGTAATTTTCTATTAAAAGACAATTAGAATTTGTACATTTTTGTCACATAATCTTTTCTTACCCATTAACACCATAAAATGCATGCAAAGAAACAAAGTTATGTTGAGTAAGTACCATAGAATCACACATTTCTTAAATGGGGAAGGAAAGTATAATGTTGGTTGTCTTGTCAACTATCATGTCATCTACAAACACAATTTAGGTTTGACAAAAAATGACCTTCCAGAATAACCAATTATATTTACTTGAAATTGATCCATTATTTCAGTTAAAAATGGATGATATTTCTTATATAATTCTAACCACTGGTTAGAAGTAAATGTGAGATTTCTTAATTGTATCTAATTAAACCTAATTGAACAATACAATATTTCATCACAAAATATTCTAAAATGGTATCTTTTTGAACTTGTTTTCTATAGATTAGTGTAAACAAACTTAAAAGTATCAATAATTTAACTAAGTCGCATGTAAAATGGATAGTGTATATCGGTTAAAGCAATTTAATGATTTATTGTGATTCAGTTGAAATTGACTACCTCACTTGATAAATGCGAAAATTAGGTCTAGCCTATAGAAATATACTTATGCACCTTTAATGTACTACAATAATTAGTTTAAAATGGTATTATAGATATAATCCCAAACTTTTTTATTGGATATTTTGATCTAAACTAACCTAACTTAGCTCAAGTTCATCTTTAGTCAAAACAAGAAACTCGTGAATATTGATTATGTTATCAAATATCTTTCAACTGAAAGTTATAATAAGAAACTCACAAACGCAAATCATCTTATTAAATATCTTGCAATTTAAACATAAGAAACTCAAATGCCAATCATGTTATTAAATATAGGAAAAAATATAATTTATCTACTTATAATATAATCCAAGTTTATTTTATTC
Organism: Saraca asoca; assembly: GCA_026873985.1. NCBI lineage: Eukaryota > Viridiplantae > Streptophyta > Magnoliopsida > Fabales > Fabaceae > Saraca > Saraca asoca. The sequence continues at coordinate 31,584 of JANHAO010000711.1, read as the reverse complement.
ACACATGATTTAAAGTGTCCAAATTAACCTACCCGTGGTTACTCCATTAGCACTTTGCTCACCTAAAATAATTTTCTATTAAAATACTAATGAAATCTACAAATTTTTGTCATATGATCTTTCTTTAACCATTAAAATCATATAATTGAAGCAAGCAAATATAGTTATGATTAGTAAGTATCATTGAATCACACAATTCTTAAATGGGGAACAAAAGTACTATATTGGTTGTCTTGCCAAATAACTTCTGACCCACAATCACGATTTGGGTTTGTAAAAAAAAAATCCAAAATTATTTATTACAATTACTTGAAATTGATCTATTAGTTTAGGTTAAAACTTTTAGTCAACTAAAGATGGATGAATTTTTTCAAATAATTTAAATTGTTAATTATTTGTAAGTGTGATATTTTTTAACCTCATCTAATAAAACTAAATTTAACAATACAATATTTCATCATAAAATATTCTAAAAACATAGTATTTTTAACTAGTGTGTTATATATTAGTGTAAACAAACTCAAAAACATAAATAATTTGACCAAGTCACATGCAAAATAAATGGTTTATATTGGTTAAAGCAATTTAATGATTTATTGTGATTTAGTTGAAATTGACTACCTCCCTTGACAAAGGTGAAAATTGGGTTTAGCCTAGGAAAAAATACTTATGCACCCTCAATGTACTATAATAATTAGTTTAAAATAGTATTTTGAATATGACCTCAAACTTTTTGATTGGATAATATTTTGATTTAAACAAACTTAACTTAAATTGAGTCCATCCTTTGTCGAAACAAGAAACTTGTGACACATTAATTATGTCATCAGATATTTTTCAATTGAAAGTTACAATAAGAAACTCATGAATGCATATCATCTTATTAAATATCTTGTAACTTGAATGTAAGAAACTCAAATTTCAATCATGTTATTAAAAATAAAGAAAAATATAGTTTATCCACCTATGATAGGGTCTAAGTTTATTTTGTCCACATGTGATTCAAAGTGTCAAAATTGATCCACCCGTGGTTTGTTCTATTAGCATTTTACTTACCTAAAGTAATTTTCTATTACAAGACAAATGAAATTTGTAAATTTTTGTTACATGATTTTCTTTTCCTATTAAAACCATAAAATTAAAGTAGCAAACATAGTTATTATGAGTAAGTACCATAGAATCACTCCAATCTTAGATAGGGAAGGAAAGCATAATGTTAGTTGTCTTGTGAAATACCTTATGATCCATAATCACAATTTGGATTTGTAAAAAATTAATAATCCAAAATTATCAATTACAATTACTTGAAATTGATATATTGGTTTAGGTTAAAATTTTTATTCGGCTAAAGATGAATGAGTCTTCTCACATAATTCAAATTGTTGGTTATTTGTAAGTTTGATATTTCTTACTTTCATCTAATGAAACCAAATTAAACAATATAATATTTCATCATGAAATATTCTAAAATAATATATTTTAAACATATTTATTATAGAGTAGTGTAAGCAAACTCAAAAGCATAAATAATCTAACCAAGTCGCATGTAAAATAGACAATTTATATTGGTTAAAGCAATTTAATAATTTATTGTAATTCAATTGAAATTGACTACCTCACTTGAGAAAGGTGAAAATTGAGTCTAGCCTATAGAAAAATACTCATGCACATTGAATGTAATATAATAATTACTTTAAAATAATATTTTATATATGACCCTAAACTATTTTATTAGATAATGTTTTGATCTAAATAATCTTAACTTAGCTTGAGCCCGTCCTTAGTCAAAATATGAAACTCATGGACATTAATTATGTCATCAAATATCTTCAATTGAAAGTTACTGTAAGAAACTCATCAACGTAGATCATCTTATTAAATATCTTGTGATTGGAATGTAAGAAACTGAAAATTCTAATAATGTTATTAAATATAAGGAAAAATACAGTTTATCCATATGTGATATGATTCAAGTTTATTTTATCCACACATGATTCATAGTATCGAAATTAATCCATTCATAATGTGTTCCATTAGTACTTTGCTTACCTAAAGTAATTTTCTATTAAAAGACAAATGGAATTTGTAATTTTTTGTTATATGATCTTTGTTTACCCATTAAAACCATAAAATTAAAGCAAGCACAAATAGTTATGGTGAGTAAATACCATAGAATCACAAAATTCTTAAATAGAGAAGAAAAGTACAATGTTAGTTATCTTGTCAAATACCTTATGATATATAATCGCAATTTTTGTTTGTAAAAAAATAACTATATAAAATTATTAATTATAATTACTTGAAATTGATCCACTGGTTTAGGTTAAAATTTTTAGTTGGCTAAAGATGGATGAGTTTTCTTATATAATTCAAAATGCCAGCTATTTGTAAGTGAGATTTCGTAATTTCATCAACCACAACCGAATTAAACAATAAAAATATTTAATCATAAAATATTCTAAAATAGTATATCTTAAACTTGCTTATTATGGATTAGTATAAACAAACTCAAAATCATAAATAATTTGACCAATTTGCAGGCAAAATGGATGATTTATATAGGTTAAAGCAATTTGATTATTTATTGTGATTCAGTTAAAATTGATTACGTCACTTGATAAAGGTAAAAATTAGGTCTCGACTATAGAAAAATATTTATGCACTTTTAGTGTGCTATGTTAATTAGTTTAAAATAGTATTTAAAATACAAACTCAAACTTTTTTATTTGGATAATATTTTAATCTAAAGTAACTGAACTTGGTTCATGTCAATCCTTAGTCATAACAAGAAACTCATAAACATTAATTATGTTATCAGATATCTTTCAACTGAAAGTTACAACAAGAGATTCATGAACGTGGATAATCTTTTTAAATATATTGCGATTTGAACATAAAAAATTTGAATTCCAATCATGTTATTAAATATAGGAAAAAATACAGTTTATCTAGTTGTGATAAGATCCAAGTTTATTTTATCCTCATGTGATTCAAAGTGTCGACATTAATTCACATGTGGTTTGCTCCTTTATCACTTTGCTTACCTAAAATAATTTTTTGTTAAAAGGCAAATAGATTTTGCATATTTTTGTTACTTGATCTTTCTTTACCTATTGAAACCATAAATTAAAGAAAGCAAACAAAGTTATGATGAGTATGTACCATAGAATCATACATTTTTTAAATGGGAAAGGACGTACAATGTTAGTTATCTTGTCAAATACCTTGTGATCCACAATCACAAGTAATGTTTGACAAAAATTACCCATTCAAAATAATTAATTACATTTACTTAAAATTGATCCACTGGTTATGATTAAAATTTTTAGTCAGTTAAAGATGGATAAGTTTTATTATATAAATCAAATTACTAGTTAGAAGTAAGTGTGAGATTTCTTTATTGCATTTGATGAAACCTAATTGAACAATACAATATTTGATCATAAAATATTCTAAAATAGTATATTTTAAAATTGTTTGCTATAGATTAATGTAAACAAACTCAAAAGCATAAATAATCTAAGTAAGTCGCATGTAAAATAGACAATTTATATAAGTTAAATCAATCTAATGATTTATTGTGATTCTATTAAAATTGACCACCTCGCTTAATAAAAGCTAACATTGGATTTAGCCTATGAAAAAAATACTTATGCACCTTCAGTACTACAAAATTTTGTTTAAAATAGTATTTTAAATATGAATTCAAACTTTTTGATTTGGATAATATTTTAATCTAAACTAACTTATTTTAGCTCAAATCCATCCTTAGTCACAACAAGAAACTCGTGAACTTTAATTATGTCATCAAATATCTTTCAACTGAAAGTTACAATATGAAACTCGCGAATGTGGATCGTCACATTAAATATCATGTGATTTGAATGTAAGACACTTGGTTTCTAATTATGTTATTAAATTAAGGAAAAAAATACAATTTATCCAATTGTGATATGTTATGAGTTTTTTCTTGCCCACAAATTATTCAAAGTATCAAAATTGACTTATTTGTGGTTAGCTCCATTAGCACGTTGCCCACCTAAAGTAAATTTTCATTAAAAGACAAATGGAATTTGTACATTTTTGTCACATGTTCTTTCTTTTCCCATTAAAACCATAAAGTTAAAGCAAGCAAACAAAGTTATAGTGAGTAGATATCATAGAATCACACATTTTTAAAATCAGGAAGGGGAGTACAATATTAGTTGTTCTATCAAATGCTTTGTGATCCACAATCACCATTAGAGTTGGACAAAAAATGATAATCCAAATTAATCAATAACTATTACTTGAAATTGATCTTTTGGTTATAGTTAAAAATTTTAGTTGGTTAAAGATGGATGAATTTTCTCATATAATTCAAATTGTCTGTCAGAAGTAAGAATGAGATTTCTTAATTTTATCTAATGAAACCTAATTGAACAATACAATATTTCATCTTAAAACATTCTAAAATAGTATATTTTAACTTGTTTGCAATAGATTAGTGTAAACAAACTCAAGAGTATAAATAATTTGACTAAGTCGCATGCAAAATAGATGGTTTATATTGGTTAAAACAATTTAATAATTTATTGTAATTCAGTTGAAATTGAATATCTTACTTGATAAAGAAGAAAATTGGGTTTAGCCTATGGAAAAATACTTATGTATCTTTAATGTACTATAATAATTAGTTTCTAATAGTATTTTATATATGAATCCCAAACATTTTGATTTAGATAATATTTTAATCTAAACTAACTTAACTCAAGTTCATCCTTAGTCACAATAAGAAACTTGTGAACATTAGTTATGTCATCAGATATCTTTCAACTAAAAGTTACAGTATGAAACTTGTGAATGTTGATCATCTTATTAAATGTCTTGAGATTTGAGCTTAAGAAACTTAAATTTCGATCATGTTATTAAATAGTAAAAATACAATTTATTCACTTGTGATATGCTTTATGTTTATTTTGTTTACACGTAATTTGAAGTGTTGAAATTGATTCACTTGTAATTTGCTCCTTTACTACTTTGCTTACCTAAAGTAATCTTCTATTAAAAGATAAATGAAATTTGTACATTTTTGTCACATGACCGTTTTTTATCAATTAAAGTCATAAAATTGAAACAAACGAATAAAGTTAGGGTGAGTAATGTTTTATGGATAGATTATTTAATCAATATAGTGATATTTCAAATTATAGATGAAATTTTAAAATATATTACTAAATCAATCATTCATACAATCTCAACTCTTTTATCTTGTTACTTTAATGAGGAAAAAAATCACATGATAAAAGTACATAAATTTTATCTTTTTTTTAATGAAAAAATAGTTGAAGTGGGAAAAGCTATATCAAAATAAATAATAAATGAATCAATTTTAATATTTTAAATTACAAATGGATAAAATAAACTTGGATCATATCACAAATAATTAAACTTTATATTTTACTTAAATATATCATGATTCATAAAAAAAAAACCCGCGAATGTCAACAGTCTTACTAATGTATATGATGATTAACACTCGCAAGTTGGTTAAACATTCTTCAAAAATGCTATATCTACTTATAATAATGCACTGAAAGTTACTTCCGATTCATGATATCCATCGGATGCATTTTATACGGCACAGATATTATTGTTGGAATTTGGAACCAGTTTTGGTAACATGTTCCGGTGCATATATATCACTATTTCAACAATTTTTTTTACCATTATTAAAAAAATATTTTATAATAAGAAACTTTTTTTTATAGATTAAACATATTTAAAGCATAATATGCATTTAGAATCAAAAGAATAAATAATTATAAATTTAAATTTTACTTTTTTAATTATTTATTTATCAAATTTTAAATTTTTGGTTATATCATCAACTATCCCGATGATTCACTTTATTTTATAGTATGCATTTTACATAAAAATATTTCTAAAATGCATCATAAATTTAGGAAGTTTAATAAATTTTTTTTCCATGGAAAGAAGACCTTTCCTTAGTTTGTAGAGTCCAAACAGACACTGTTATTTCACCCTTCTCTCATGCCAGGCGCTGATGGACAACGGTATCCGTTTCCGTAGTTCTGGCTCTGTCGATATCGTCACCCATTCTTCGGGCATAGCAACGTAGCAGTTGTGCCTCACGGTCGAATCAAAAGTTACCACGTCACACATAAGGGTTTCCACCACTTTTACACGCGCTAAGTTCACGCGCCGCAACTCACACTTATCAGTGGCCACAGCACTTGTGAGCGCAGTGCCCTAGTGTGACCTCCTAAAAGCTTCACTTTTTATGTATCAAAATCCAAAACCCAGATTCTGATTATTGCCATTATGCCCAATTCCTTGAAAAGGGTTCTCATGTAGATTGGCATTTCTCACCAACGCCAAGCCAGATACGCCTGAAGGGTTCCATTTTTGTTGAAGGTCAATCTAGTTTTGATGCTTCCGTTTTACCCAATTCTGTAGTTTGTTGCATTTCTAGTTATTTATTGTCATGCATGCTTCTTCTGGGTTATGCATTGTCGTTTAAAATTGTGTATAATATTTGTTCTTTTCTTCAGTTTACCCCAACTTGTTCAATCTGGTATGTTTCTCCTGTTCTGTTTTGGTTTGGATTAAATTTCTTAGAATATTTTTCATTGTGTTTTACTGTTGACCTGGGTTTAGTTTCTTCTTTCATCTTAATTTTTACCAGCTCCTTTTTACGGAAACTGTTCTGGATATATTTTCTCTGCCAAGAAAATTTTGGAATATCTATTCCTTCTCTATATCATGTCACTTGCCTAGGAAGCCAAAAAGTTTCAGCCTTAGTTCATTGGTTATTATAGCTGAAACAATGTTTTTGACCCAATTTGCTTTTCAACATGGCTCTACTTACCATGATCTATACAGTACAGTGTTGTTTTTTTAAAAGATAACTCGAGTTAATGGTAATTACCTTTGATAGTCATTAATAAAATTACAGATGAACTTGGAAAATTTGAAATTTGAGTAGTGACTTACAATTGATTACATAATGGCAAAAGAAAAGGGGGTGAATGACTCTGCTTCCATGTTTCAATACTGCTGAATACCCCTTCAAGAATGCAGGAAAGTTGTACGTTCTCTGAGTAATTTCAGTTATCATCTTTTTTTCCCCCATTTTGGTCAAACATAATTTATGTGTTTCTTGACGTTGTTTTTAGGGTAGATTTTTCCATGCTTTATCTCTTGTGAGATATTCTTGTTTTGAGAAATATGGTGAGCAATATGATCTTCGATATTGTTGTAGTGATGTAATTACAATAAAAATATTGAACAAGTTTTCTGTTTTTCCCAGCTCAGCTTGTGGAGAAATTTAGTACTTCACAATTGTATTTCTTCAGAACAATATGTAATGCAACAATAAAACATTTAGTATTATAGCAAACTGTTGACTTCAGGTATAATTCTGTCAAGCTAGGAGGATGGATCACAGCTCAGATGAGGATAGTGATATCAGTGAATCTGAGATAAGTGAGTATGAAGATAAAACTTATGAAGAACTCAAAAAGGGAAGTCACAGTGTGAAAACCTCAGATGAGACTTTCACTTGTCCTTACTGCCCTAAAAAGAGAAAAAGGGATTATTTGTACAAGGAACTCCTTCAACATGCTTCTGGAGTGGGTCAGAGCAGTTCAAATAAAAGAAGTGCAAAAGAAAAGGCTGATCATCTGGCTTTAGTGAAATATTTGGAAAAGGATCTTATGGCCGTAGATGCTCCTTCAAAACCTGCAGATGAAGGAGAACCTTCTGTTAATTATAACGAGCAGTTTGTGTGGCCTTGGACTGGAATTGTTGTTAATATTCCCACTAGACGGGCAGAAGATGGACGTTTTGTTGGGGAAAGTGGTTCCAAGCTCAGGGATGAGTACAAAAGCAGGGGTTTCAATCCCATTAGAGTCCACCCTCTCTGGAATTTCCGTGGTCACTCTGGAACTGCTACAGTGGAATTCAATAAAGACTGGCCAGGTTTACATAATGCAATGTCATTTGAAAGGGCTTATGAAGCAGAACATCATGGGAAAAGGGATTGGTATGCTAATGTTGAGCCAAAGTCTGGTCTTTATGCATGGATTGCTCGTGCAGATGACTACAAGTTGAACAGTATCATTGGGGAACATCTGCGAAAAGTGGGAGATGTCAAAACCATATCCGAACTTATGGAAGAGGAAGCTCGAAGGCAGGATAAACTTGTTTCTAAGTTGACAAACATCATTCAGGCTAAGAACCAGCACTTGCGAGAGATGGAAGTGAGGTGTAATGAGACATCACTCCGAATGGACATGTTAATGGGAGAAAAAGATAAGCTCTTTCAAGCTTATAATGAAGGTATCTTTTATAAATGAACCAGCATCACTTTTCAATTTTTAAATTCTAGATTAAATAGTAGGATTCATTTTGATTGTGATTGTTGGTATTTCACATCTCCTATCCATTTTTACAGATCTTGAAAAAATGGCTTGAGAATTTTATGTTATAAGTCCATCATACATATGCTACAATTCATTATGTCTTAATGATGTTGAGCTGGTCTAACAACATTGGTTTGTGCTATGATTGTTTGTATTTAGAAATAAAGAAGATACAATCAAGTGCAAGGGATCACTATCAGAGGATCTTCAATGATCATGAAAAGCTTAAGACACAACTGGAATCTCAGAAAAGTGAGCTTGAGTTGAGGAAAATGGAACTAGAAAAGCGTGAGGCAAAGAATGAAAGTGAAAGAAAAAAGTTGTCAGAAGATATTGAGAGGGTATATATATATATATATATATTTTTCATATTTTTGCTGCATCTCCTCTAACTGTTGTGATTAAGGTTGCTGCAAAATGGAGATTAAGGGAATAAAATTTCTGTTTTAAAGCGATTTATTATTTTTTATTGGCATTTAGATGTTTCAGTGCAGTCTAGGAAGAAGTAGCTAGCGAGGTGAACCATTTTCCCCTTTCATGTATCGTACTCATTATTTGATAGTCATGAAATAATTGGTTTGGAAACATTTTTCAGTTGAAACAGTGGAGAAAAATTTCAAGGATACTGAGAGCATCTTCATACTGGTTTCTAGAGTTTTGCTTTTGGATAGAAAAAGAAAAATTTTATTACAAAGGAAGTTAGAATGGTATGTTATTGAAGGTTATACGTTAATGACTGGCTAATTTCTTAGTTGCTGTTGTGTTTGTTTGTTCTGGTACTTGTGTGTCCTAGGATTTAATGTAATATACTGCTGAATATGTGGGATTCAGTAATTGTTAATTGCACAGTGCAGAATTTGAAAGAGAAACCTTTCTATGATATGACCCATGTTACCAACTTCTATGCTCCCTCCTCCTCCCTTCTCTTTACCACACCGTCCTTAATTTGCTTTGAGCTTGTCCTTTTGCTGTGTCACAGAACATTGTAGGATACTATGATGGATGCCCACTAATACTCATCAGATATGGTTGTCTAATAGTCAAGTTTACAAAGTCCACTAAGTATCATACTTCATGTAGCTAATGAGATGATATTTACAGAAAGAAAAGGAGTCGGGGGAAGAGTTGTCAGCCTAGTGTTTTATCTTATTCATATCATGGGTGTCTCTAATTTTCCTTTATGCTTTTTCTGCCAACTATAAGACCAAAAATTTGCCATTATTTTTATTCCTTTGTCATTGAAAGTATCTTTTATAATAATGTGGTGAAGAAGCTACAGAAGACTCTTTTTGACACTGCTAATCTTTACTCTTGCTTCAGAATGCTGTAAAAAACAGCTCTCTTCAGATGGCTGCTATGGAGCAACAGAAAGCTGACGAAAATGTTCTGAAACTGGCTGAAGATCAAAGGGTTTGCTACCTGATTTTTAGTTTTCCTAATGACCAAAGTTTTCCCTGTCAGCACACTATTAATGATGTCTGCTAATGAATTTATACAGAAGCAAAAGGAACAACTCCATGCTAAAATCATTCAGCTTGAGAAACAGCTAGATATGAAACAAAAACTGGAATTGGAGATTGAACAACTAAAAGGAGCATTAAATGTTATGAAGCACATGGAAGATGATGGAGATGTAGAAGTCCTGAAAAAGGTGGATGCTTTACTTCAGGACTTAAGAGAAAAGGAACAGTCGCTTGAAGACTTAGAATCATTGAACCAGACGTTAATTATTAAAGAGCGTAAGAGCAATGATGAACTGCAGGAAGCTCGAAAAGAATTGATTAATGTAAGCGTTTTCCTCACCACATTTTTTGCTACCGAATGGTGATTCATTAAGTTAATTTGAGAGCATCTGTTCAATCAGATCTAGTTACTCCATAGTCCATACATATGATAAGGACAACTAATCATTCCTAATGAGAATATGGCCCCTTCATGCTATAGATGATGATCTCGTGCAAAGTGTTATGAGAATCAAGTATGATTCTTATTACTTAATGAAACTGGTACAGATCCTCTACAGTGCTGAGGACAATTGCTAGTAGTATGCACATGGTGATATGAAATTGCTTTTTTGGGTGTTAATTTTTTTGTCAACGAGAGCAAAGTAACAAAGTGGCTGAAGTAAAATTTTGACGGTTTCTTTGACATCTAATTGACATAGATTACCCAAAACCTTTTTGGTCCATCTGCTTTTGTCAATCAGACATCCTCTTCTGGCCACTTTCATAATGTTTTTGACTATGATAATGTGGATAGTCAATGGTTCTCGACATAACTCTTAAATACAGCTCATGGATCTACGTTTTATTTTCACTTTCTTTCAGGGCATTAAAGAGATATCAACTCATGCCCATATTGGTGTGAAGAGAATGGGTGAACTTGATTCTAGACCATTCCTTGAAGCCATGAAGAAGAAATATAATGAAGAGGATGCAGAAGACAGAGCTTCAGAACTGTGTTCATTGTGGGAAGAGTATCTGAAAGACCCAGACTGGCATCCTTTTAAAATTACTACTGTTGGAGGAAAACACGAGGTATGCCTTGGATAAATTCCTAGATCTCCGGCCTACATGATATCACTTTCAATCTTAATCTAATTTAACTTTTTCTGTTGCAATTTGTAAGCTCTGCATGTATATTTATACTGCTTTTGGTTAAATATAAGAAATAACCTTGGTGACTGAAAAGAAAGAAAATGAAAAAGAAGCTTTGATCTGACTACTTGGGGTAGCTAGATACAAGGTCGTCACCATTTGGCCTCCTGAGCGTATGTAATCCTTTACTCTCTTTTCTGTTGTACATTTGTCATGGCCATCCTCATGCTTTAGAAAAAAGGATACATGTTCACAAGATTTGAAGTTTTGTGCTGATTGAGGCTATACCTGTCATGAAATCTGTCAAGACACAGTCTTCATGACCCTAAATTTGGTATAAAGACAACCCTAAATATCTTTGCTATCAGAATTATTCTAATCAACATGGGCATCCTTCAATAAGGATGTCAAATGAATAATTGCTGGGCTATTATTAGTTCAAAGGCTTAAAAATTTGATAGAAAGACAATCCTGAATATCTTTGCTATCTGAAGTTCTGAACTATTCTAATCAACTTGTAGATCCTTCTATAATGTTCCATGGTTGGCATGATTCTATGTAGTATATCTTCTCTCTAACTTAAGTAAAACAGGACACATGGACAAGCTTAAATTTCTTTGTTTTTTGTTAATATTTTATGGCGGCCTGTGTGATGACTTATCATGCCTTCTACTGACCTTGGCAGTGTTATAATTGAAGGCCGGATCAATTATATTTTAGAGGCTTCTGTAATTCGGAATTTAACTTTCCTTAGCTAACTGCATATTATTGGTGCCCTGTATATAGAAAAGTTAATCATAATACGTATTCACTTTGTGATTATTTTGGTTCTTTGGTTTAATTCAACAATGACCGTAAACTAACAAACCAACTTTGCTCCTTTAACTAGCCTTCTTGATTTGTTATCTTTTTACCCATTTGTTGTATTTTCATATTACTTCCTTTTTACTCATTTGTCCGAGTCATAAACTGTATTAGGTTTATACTACAGTTCTTAAACATTTCATGTTCCAATTAAAGATGGCTAACATGCAGCTAGTAGCTACTTTAGCTTCCTTCTGCTGTATCTGCACTATGTGGCAAGTCTGTTATATGAATTTTACCTGGCCTACTGTTTTATGTGATTTAAGTTTTAGCATCATTGTCTCAATTTGTGGAACCGCTTTTAGTTGCCCATATATGTTTTTAGTGCGCCTACTGATCCTAAGTTATGTGCTTCTAGACAATTTCTTTCAATATACTCTTTTAATGTTATCTAGCATCCTATTTTTTATTTCAGGAGATTATAAATGATGATGAAAAACTGAGGACTCTGAGGAATGAGATGGGTGAAGGACCGTACAAGGCTGTGGTAGCAGCTTTGATGGAGGTAAATGAATACAATCCCAGTGGACGGTACATAACCTCTGAACTATGGAATTATGGACAGGGAAGGCGAGCAAGTTTGCGAGAGGGAATTGCATTTCTATTGAAGAAATGGAAGAAAGAAAAGAAAATTAGGGGATGATGTGAAGTTGGTAAGTAATGTATTTGGTATGCTGCAATTTACTTTATAGCTACAAAGGACAAGATTGAGGTCTGATCAACTTATTGGAGTAATCTCTTACTTGGCATCTTTGCAGAAGAAAATACTAGATAGTTTATTGATGTATGAAATACCTATGTCTTGGATCTGTGCTGAAGGGTTGATGTTGGTTGCAGGAATTGGGATATTTAACGTGAAGAGGGAAATCTGCATAGAAGCTCGGCACCATGCAACTAAGTCGGGGAGCTGCCGTGTATTGTAGGTTTAAGGTGTTTAGGTTACCGATATATGTTGACAGACACTTGATGCTTCCTAACTTGTATTATATTGAGAATCAAACATTAGAACTTCATGCATAACCGTGTGGGAAAAGACATGGATGTTAAACTCTGACTTTAAGAATGTTTCTTTCAATAATTGTTGTTTTCGGTGTTATTATGATTTTACTGCCTTTCAGAGTAAGCTCTAAATTTCAGAAATGTTTTTAAGCAAGATGGTCTATATACTTTTCCAGTTTTTAATGAACTCTCCTTTGGTTTTTTTGGGGTAATTATTTTCAAGTGTCCATGGTCCATCTCTAGGTGGATGAACTTACCCTGGAGAACATATATTGTCCCATAGCAAACCTTGAAACTTTGTGATGTAGAAAGGGTAAAAACCTTTTTTTAGTTTCTTGTTGATGGCGTTTGTATCAATATTATTGAGAGAATTTTAATATCCATTTAATCTCTCCATACACTTGAGAATTTTGAAAAAAAAATTACAATTTAATTCATTTGAAATTACATTTATGGTAATTTTACACATGAATATAATTACAAATAAATTAAAAATTTCTTATGAATTTAAATGAAGGATAAGAGATTATCAATTCAGAGTATTTTATATCATGGATCAAGTATCTTTAAAAGATTTATGATTAAATTCAAGTCTTTGCAAGAAGAACAAATGTCACTTGATGACTTGATATGTTAGCTCTTGGTGACCAAAAAGAATGTTTAATCAAGAACATAAAGTCTCTTCACCTGGAGTGGCTCAGCTTTTTGTCTGGTGTTAAGACCAGGAAGTAAATACTTAATCTTGTGATACAACGCAATTGGTTAAATTCTTTATTTTTTTTTATTTTTCGTTTGATTTTTAATTATATCTTTATAATTTAAAAATTTTGAAGAAAATTTTTATATTTATTTTTTATTTTTAATTGTATACTTTTTTTCTGAAAAAAATTGTTAGTAATTAATTTCATAAATAATAATTTTATTAGTAATTGACTCTCAAAGATAATAATTTATCAATAGTTTATAAAAAAAGAAACAAGTAATCGTCGTTTCTTTCTAAAAATGAAAAATTTTCATAAAATGTCATAATTTTTTTTGAAATATTGGTTACTTACAAATAGAAATAGTATCAATTTTTACATCAATAATCATTAAATTTTATCAAAAAAATATTATCTGTGTATTAATTATTAATAAAATCTAATAAAAAATAATATAAAATATTATATTAAAAATAAAAAATAAGTATAAAAATTTAATTTAAAATCTAAAACCTTTAAAATATAATAATTTAATTAGAAATCAAGTAAAATTATAAGTAGCGATAATAATTTAACCTATGCGGAGAGAAAAGATATGAACAATTAGATTAATGTAATTGCTAAATAATCACACAACTCTCATCACCAAAAGTCCTCAATTACACTTACCATTTTCAAAAATGGTGGAACCGGTTTGTATCTCTTAATACAACCATTCTCAACTAATTCTCACAACAGTCTATATTTGATATTATTTTAAAGATTTTTTTTATCTTTTAATATTTTGAATTTGAATTCAACAGGTTATATATCATGCATGTATTAAGTGGTCCACTCTAACTATCACAAAAAAATTAATTTTAAATTTTTGAAATTGTTGAAAATGAAATACAATTTTAAAAGTAAAGGAATTTTTTATATTCCTTTTGAAAATGTATATACTTCAATATTACTAAAAATATTAGAACAATATGTAAAAGAGCATTACTTAATTAATAAATGACATGTACATAATTATTATTTTTGTAAATCTTTTGTAAGCCTATTATCAAGTAATAATAATATTACATGTGCACCCTAATTCAATGATTAGAACTTAACACAAAAAAAGTGTGTCAGAAATATTAGTACGTACAAAAAAATTATTACATTCCCAAAATTCCTAGCATATACAAAAAAGAAATGTAATATATATATATATATATATTTTTTAAAAAAATGTGAAATTTATATGTACGTGTACGTGAACTTCACATCTCTCTCGTTGTGTAAAATCAAGGACGATAAGCATTGCTCAAGCACCAATGCAACTTTTCTCATTAATAGAAGTTATACAAGTGGCATGATTATCAAACCTTCACACTAGAAGCGTGTAATGGACTCGCAGCTCCAAGTTCCTCCCCTCCTACGCTCTCAGCTCTTCTCGTTTTCATCTCATGTGGTATGACTTTTATTAATGAGACAATGAAACAGTAGCAAAATGTGGAATATTGGAAGTTTTTTTTTTGGCTTAAATCTTCGAATTTCTCTCAATAAAGTGGGTCCATAACCCTAGCCGTTTTCTTTTTCTGCTTCATGAAAATTCATGACTTCATCAACTTCTTGAGTTCCGTGATTGAATCTTCTAACCCAGGTGATTTTGTATCATTCAGTTTGGTTATTATTTGTGATCATTGTTCCTGCTCTTCTCTTATGATTTTGTCCTTTTAGAAAAACTGCAAAAGAATTTTTTTTTTAGTATTGATCCCTATGATTTTTTGTTTTATTATGTAAAAGACCAAGTGTTTAAGGCTTGATTTTCGTTTTGGGGGTCTAACTTCACACTGAAATGAAAATGATGATGATGTTGATGTTGTTGTCATGGTGACAGTGATTTACTGAAAAGCTAAGATGTGAGACTTTTAGGCTTATAGCCCAAACAACCTGCATTATGATTAATTCATGGATTTCTTGTTTTCTCAAGCTGTGTTACTTCGTCAATCAATAGAGAATACTTGGCCTCTGCAACACCTAGGCGACGATGTACCTTAAATTTAACAAATGGTCAGCATTTTGGAGGTTACTTGAATTTTCTCGGTAGCCCATTATGTATCATCAATCTATTAATTAAAGATGATGCTTATCCTGTTAGGAAAATTGGATATAGGCTATTGCAATAGAAAACAATTCTTTTCTGTCACTGTTTTTTTTTATTGTTTTTATCTGCAACAGAAAGCATCTATATATTTTACCACATTGTTGATAATTGATATTTGATAGTACTTTATAACACCATGTATGTATGAAAATAGTGTCTAAGCATGATAGATAGTGCTTCAGTTATTCTTTCTTTTCTCTTAATATCTTATTGATGTTGCAGGCACCTTGAATTTATGTTCAAATGGGTAAGGATGGTTATGAGGAGGCTTTGATAAAGCAGGGAAGGACTATTGTAAGTCTAATGAGGGAAGTTGATTACAAAAATCAGAAGTTGCTAGAGACGGAACATAGATATAATGCCACAATTGCTAGCCTGCGCAAACTCATTGTTGGGCTTACAGAGAACATCGAATCCAAGGATAGAAGTTTGCTGGAAATGGAAAACAAGTACAACGAATCTTTGGCCAAAGTTAGATGGTTGATGAGTGAGAAAGATGAGCTGCGTGAGGGATATCATAAAGGTATTATATATTGCGACACAAATAGTTAACACTGAAATGTGCGGTGGGAAAGTGAATGTAAATGTTTTACCTCAATTAATATGATTTTGTGAATGCTTTCTTTTTTGAAAACTTGCGAAAAATCTAGATTTTCTTCAATGTATAGTCACTTCTATTTGCAATTTCTACATTTTGTACTTGGTTTTACTTCAAAATTGTTTTGGCTACCAGAGCTTTCACTTGAAAGGACAAGTAGTTCCAGATGTTTCAAATAATAATTGATTGTGAAACTTCATAGGTTTTGTTTCTTCAAAGGAGTTGTTTACTTTTCTTGATTCCATGTTCTTTTTAATTCCTTTCTCTCATTGCACTTCTCCGTTCATTTTTGAGGCTTAAGACTTCTGGTATCCTCTCTATTGGAGTGATTGCTCCATCTTCTGGAATCAATTCCAATAGAGAACAAATACTCCAAGTGATTTCTGAACTAAAATATATCAACTGCTTCTAATTACGATGGGCCAGTGATGTCATCACCAAATATTTTTAGCTTATTCCTGTGAGTTGGGCTGCTGAAGGCCCTGCTAAGGAGCAAACTGCAGCTTTGTTCTTAATATGTGCCTATTGAGTGCTACCTTCATGAAACTGAGAAATAAAAGGAACTCCATGTGGCTGCATTTGATACTGAGGATCTGATCTGGTAGACATAAAGGAGGGCTCTGTAGATGGAATTTTGAAAAATGGTCGGTTCCTTATAGGTATTCTTTAAGATGGTTGTTGCTTCAAAATGGTTGAGAAGGGTAATTCGATGCATAAGCAAACCTATAAACTAGATGGGGTGCAACCATCTCAGCACCGTGGTATTCTAGTGGAGTGAAATTGTCGGAGAGGGAACTGCAAGCAGACATACATTTTTTCATCCCTGTTGCTGTAGTGAAAAGTCTCATCACTCCTTCATGCTTTAGCTGCACTTGACCCATGAGCAAGATGATTAGACTTTTGAGTTCCTCTCTTTGCTGTAGTGGCAAGACCCATTGCTCCTTCATCTGCCTTGAACTCAATTATAAGTTCTCCTCCTCAGGATTCAGGACCTTATCTTCAATCTGTGCCTTAAAAGGGCGCAGTTCTCATATGTGATTGCCATTCCTCCCTTATTTGTCCATCTACTGGCTTACATCTGAATTATGAGTTCCTATTAACACATAATTGGAATTGCATGGATAAATCTTCTATATTTATTTCTAGTCTACTGATACTTTTCATTTTCCCAGAAATAAAAAGAGTAAAGATTATGACTCATGACATAGAATCTCTAAAGGAGGAGCTTGGGCAGGTTGCCAAGGAATTGGAGGAGACCAGGGCGCTAAATGATCTGCAGCAGAAGAACTCTATTGAGGAGATTGAAAAGGTTGGTAGCAATCAGATCCCTTAGTTGCCTAATAAACACATAGGAGACTTCTCGGGAATTTTATGATCCGAAACAAATTTATTCTACTACATGTGACAGTGTAAATGTATTTACTTGGTAGAAATTGGGACTTTAGGCATTTCTAATCTTCAGTTTATCATTTCAAAGGAAATCATTATTTCTGTTACTTTTAGCACTTAGTACCACTAATTACTTGGTGCAAATTTTGAGCAAAACAAGCTGAAATGGCTCTCAATAAACTAAACTTTGAGCATAATTCAATTTTTTGCAAACAATAAACTTAAGTACTTGCTGCAGCATGTGCTACTAGGTATTTGACTAAAAACTCCGCATTCAGTATGTCAAAGAACAAGATTTAAATTTTGCTCTTGTGGTATTGATATTCTGAAGAAAGGGCAGACGTCAATTTAGAATTTGAAAATGTTAATAGTGTGTCTAGCCACAGTTCCTTTTCCAACGGCTTTGAGAAAAATGTTCTGTTATTATGACTTGTAGCCATCTATATGAAACAAAAAGAAATATAATCAATTAATTAGTTCTCTCACCCTGTTAACTTTTCTTCTAGCAACATAACAGCTTAGTATTTTCTTATTGTAACTGTCAAAAGCAGTTAAACAATGTTCCTAATTATGCAACTGAGAGAAATGTTTAATCAAATCACAAAAAATCATTTTCCCATGTTTAGTTTGCAGATATATCTAGTTTCCCTTTTTACTTACTTTTTTGCACTAGAAATGTTGCTACTTTCGTTGTCGGCATGTCCCGTCTTCCGTCCTTTTTGTTACACTAACCCATCATAAGTGGTGGAACTATTGTACTTGTTACATGTTAAATGCCAGCAGTGCACCAACTTGCATTTGAAAAAAGTTTGCTTCGAAGAAGACATGTGCTAACATCAGTAATAATATGACTCAGATCATTTTTGAACTGTCTTTAACCTTGTTTGTATGATGTTTCCGTTTAGGATTTTCAATATTGATGCATGTCGTCATATTTCTAAAGTCTATTTAAATTATAATTTTTGTTGAACAGTTATCTTGCTGATTTCCCAATAATTGTCACAGTTGAAACGAAAATTAGCAGAGCAGTACCCTGCAGAAAGTTACAGCAATTTAACAACTCAAATCAATACTTTGAGGAAGGAATTAGAAGACAAGATGGATCATATAGAGGATCTGGAAAGCCGTAACCATACTCTGGTAGTTCTAGAGCGCAAGTACAAGCAAGAATTGCATGATGCTCGTAAAGAATCTATTAATGTATGCCTTTGCATCCTTTGCTTTCATACCTTTCCTCCTTAACTTGTTGAATGGTTGATGACATGCCAAAATTGACCTCCCACAATGAATATTCTTCTACTAAAATCAATCTTCATAACCTGATAACAATCGCAAAGTGCAGAAATGTGTCACCTCTTCATTCTTTTTCTTGGCAGAGTTTACGGGATATGTTCAGTCGTCGATCTCAGCTTGGAATTAAAAGAATGGGAGAATTAAATCAAAAACCTTTTCAAGATTTATGCTTGCAGATGTACTCTAGTGAAAAATGGCAGGAAATATCTGCTCAATTATGCTCATCATGGGAAGAGAATCTGAGGAATCCACACTGGCATCCTTTCAAGAAAGAGATAGTCAATGGCTTGTTAAAGGTATATTAGTATTACCTTCATGACTCTTCACTATGTATTAAATTGCTATCATAATCATAAACTGAATGAATATGGAAAAATCATAGAGGATTATGTAAGTGTCTCACCTTTTACATTATTTGAATGTGCCTCACATTTAAATTAGCATATTAAATTGTCTGATTGCACAATTGGTCAAATAACTATGTTAAAACTCTATGGGACAAGAATCATCTTTATAGATACAACAAAGATTGCTTTTCTAATTTTAGATCTTGAAAATGAAATTCCCATAATGTGAAATAAATGTATGGCAGTTCTGGACCAACCATAAAATTTAATTGGCCTGATTTTTAGCTCACTTCTTATATGGCATGAATAGTAGTGATAAATGATCTGGTGAGGGTGGAGTTGGTAAAAGAGTCATCTTGATGAGTGGAGGTATATGAACTTATCTAGAATACATGTTTGTTGCTGATAGTTCAATTGTTGCTTTTCTGATGATGGATACTAGAATTTATATCCCTCTAAAAGATATCTTGTTTAAATGTGGTAGACAAAAAGCTGGAGTCATTATATTAAGATTTCTGGTAAGTGCAGGAAACTGTAGATGAAAATGACAAAAAATTGAAAGGACTGCGGGAGGAGTACGGCCTGGAAGTGTACAAGGCTGTAGCAAATGCTTTAATGGAACTGGAAGAGTACAATCCAAGTGGAAGATATGCAGTGCCTGAAATTTGGAACTGGAAAGAGGGAAGGAGAGCCAGTTTGAAAGAAATTGTAGAATACATCTTCAGGCAATTGAAGACTCACAAGCGTAAGAGAAAGTTCTGATTTGTGTTGGGTTTTGTAAGTAATTCTCAACTTAAATGGACCTCCAAATCTCTCAAATTCTTGTTACTAAACTCTTTTCAATGCTCCAAAACTTGTCTCATTCCAATTCCAACTGTAAGAGCTTTTTCTGTCATTTTTTGAAGTTTAAAGAATACATATTTTTGGCATGCTTGACTATGAGAACCTAATATGAGGCAATAAATCAGTATTTTCGATATTAGACCATAGAATCAAGGAAGAAGGAATGCTTTACATATGCATTTTACTTATTTGGTAAATGCCTCAATCTGCTTGCTATCTTATCTTGCTTAATATTCATTATTTTGTTAGTGGACAAGAAAATCAAGTATAATTTCCAAATTTTCACAAGTAAATCGAAGAACATGCAAATGGTGGTTGTGGATCTTCTGAAATGGTCACTTTAGTTGGGAATTCCAAACTTTATATTTAATCTTATTTATGGTTTCTTACAATATTATTATTGTTTTTTACAAGTTTTATGTATAGAAAAACAATTATACAATGGAAGTTTTGTGTCCGCTCAAGGCTCAACAAAAGCTTATTGCATTCTGGTAATCACAATCTTTTGAGTACTCATAAGTCCCCCTGTGGCAAAACAAAGTACAATTTCTTGATGTCATTTCACCATCAGAAAATCCCATTGACGTAAAATAGATACTAAGTTGACTCTGTTCAGAAAGAGCTTCTTTCTCTACTGTGTTACCTTAAATCATGCAGTCATTTGAAAAACTAGCTGTTCCATTTAAATTACAGGCAATGGTTATGCTTCTGCTTCCAAATTGTCTTCTTCTTGAACATTTATATTTTAGTTTCCCGTTCTTTATTTACCCGACTTTTTGATTGAAGGATTTGAATTCATTGAATCACTGATATGTTTCTGGTTGATTGCCCAGCAGGTAAAAAAGAGTAACTGAAGCTGTTTAGGGCAAAAGGAAAGATATGTCAAAGTCCATGGTTTTGAAGAGAAGCTCCCAAAAAGGGGTTAGACATACAACTTAATGAAAATAAACATATCACATAGTTTGCTCCTACTGCAACCAAATGCTGGTCTGTCACTTGTAAATGATATATAATGTGAATATTTTCATGCGTTTGTGCAACACACGAGTCATTAGATCATGTTTAAATAATGTGGGATCCATTTAGAAACATCCCATGGCAAAATTTTATAAGTTTAAAATTGTTGGTATACATACAATTTAGTTATGGAAGTCATAAACACTGTGCAATACCAACCTACATAGACAACATCAGGACAATTGAGTTATCTCACTTATAAGGTTTTTGTTTCATTTTGAGACCTTTAGCTTGGCTTTCTGCTTCATTTCTAATACATACCAAGGCTGATATCGTCACTACAAAAATCATCCAAATGCTTGATGGGGAAATCTTCGAAATGGGATTTTCATTAAAAATCAAATATTTGCCATCTTGTGTTCAAATTAGAAAACTACCACACACATTTTTTTTTTTTTTTTTACAACTTAGTCTCCTCTGGTTTCTTTATAGAGTCCTTCAAGCTCTAATAGACGCCAGAATTTTCAGCTTGCTTATCCAACAAAAGAGCAAGAAAATTAAAACTAAAATTACAAATAATGCTTCTTAAAATTATATTTTTTAAACTTGTTTTATAGCTTTCAAGTAAAGTTTATATAAAAAATTTCAAAAAATTTGTAAATTGAGGATTATAAAAAATACATTTACGTAGGATTCTTATACACTATTTTCTTGAAAATAAAAACAAGAACTTTGTTATGATACATGGCCGGTGGCCCCCT
This sequence comes from Saraca asoca, assembly GCA_026873985.1. Taxonomy (NCBI): domain Eukaryota; kingdom Viridiplantae; phylum Streptophyta; class Magnoliopsida; order Fabales; family Fabaceae; genus Saraca; species Saraca asoca. The sequence goes on along the minus strand of JANHAO010000711.1, from coordinate 9,672 downwards.
ATTGTTATAAGTTGATATGATTGGTGTGACATTATTTGTAAATTTTTTTTTAGATTGGAATCATAAAAAAATAAGAATTTGGTTCTAATTTCATGTATAAAATTAATCCTAAATTCAAATATAAATTGAATTTTACTCTTTCTGTCATTGAGACATTAATGCTAAAACCTTCACCTTTGACAATTATCCTTAATAGATAAATATGCGCTGTGATTACATAAACAAAACCATAACTATTGTCAAAAAATTTATGTACAAATATTTTATAACAGTTAAATTGAAATTACATAATATTAACTCATACATGATGTTTGAAAAGTTCATTAATTAGCTGTTGATGTACATGTATCATATAAATTTTATCTGTTTGTATATACTCTCTAAGTCCATTGCATCATTTACTTCTTCCTCCATAATGTCACATTCAATTTAAAGAGCATATCTACATTGTCTTATTGATAAAAAAAAATTCATCTACTTGAGATGTTTTTTTTTTTAATAAAATTGTGTGTTGCTATACATGCAATGGCGATATTTCTGTGTACCAGAAAGAAACGTGGAATCATCACATAAAAAAAAAACAGAATTAAAAGTTATTATATAGTTGTAGGATGATCTATATTTAATCTTGTATGTTTATCTACGCTTGTATACATAGTTGATATTGTTAAAAGAATAAAGTCTTTAAATAAATTAATTTAATTTGAATAACTTTATTAAACAAAACAATGTACAACAATAATAATAGCATAAGGATAATATTATTCTAAAATTAAAAAAAAAAAACTACACATGTTGAGCGCAAAATTAAACTCATTGATCAAATCAATAAAGTTGTTCATGGGCTTGAAGGTCCGAGAATTTATTAGACTATATCCAATGGGTCATTAGTTTAATTTATTAAGTAGGCTGGGCCTTCATACATCATGGATTAAATCCAAATTTTACTTGGATTAAGCCCAAGTTTAATTTCTAATTACATTTATAAAATATTTCTAAAAACTTTCAATTAATAATTTAAAATTAATCGATTTAATATTTTAAATATTATTTTAGTAATTATTGTAATGCATTGTGTATGCAAGTATTTTTTTTAAAAAGAACATAGTATATAATAAGTTATATTATAAAATAAATATCTTCATAGAAGATGACATTATTTAGTGAAATTGACTATATAGTTACAAGCTTTTCATTTTTAGTAAAAAATAAATGTCAGAATTTTTAATTTTTCAATTTTTTCATTTACTCATGCATACTATGCAATAGTTAATAAAAGATAATAAAGCAAACATTTTATTTTATTTTCAAAAGAAAATACTTGTTTGCATCAATACATCTCTTTTTTTTCTTTCAAGTAAGAAATTTCTCTTAGTTTAAAATTTAATATATAATATCTCCACAAAAAAATACTCATCATGCATGTAATTTCTCATATCGTGAGTATATATTATAGTTTTAAATACAAGTTATTGACACTAATAGCTTATTTGGTATCATTTTTTTCAATTAATAATGGACTAGAATTCCAATGTATAGAGAAGCAATTGGTTACAACTTCTCTTCTTTAAAAAAAAAATTTGAAGTTACAAATTAATTAAAAAAATCAGACAAGATGTAAATCTATTCACTTATACATAAAACTAAGAGAGCAACAAAAAAAGGGTAAAATAGTTACAATTAAATCAAATATTTTGTAATAAAATAACAAACCCTGATCGTTATAGGAAGAATCATTTTTCTTTATGGGATCCATTGTCATCCTTTTAGATGTTTTAGTTCATATCTTCATTAACAGCCAAATTGGTAACAAAAATGTTATATTTTGCATTCAAGAATATTTAGTGATTTAAAATATTCTTGAAAACAATATTATAGTTTCCTATTTATTGTTTATTTTCCTTTCTAATATAAAATCTTTCAATTCCTACCATTATACAATTACGTATGTTATACAATGATATTGTTAGTTAATTGTATAATATTTGTAAATTATTATATGAAGAATATGAAATTATTAGTTAATTGTATTATATTGATGAGAAGTTATTAAGAAATTTATAGAAATAACAAAACTTATGTTTCTTTATATATATTTTAGCTACTCTATTAATATTAACTATTATTAAGTGTATCAAAAAATGAAACTAGAATCTTAATAAATGTTGTTATATTCAATAATCAAAATAAAAATTTTATTTTTATTTTAATTAAAATAAAATATAAAAAATATTATTTTACTATTTTATAGACTTAATTATATTTTACACTTAAATAGTTCATTATTTTTTCTTATATTATTTTTAGTGAATAGAGGGTCCCTATTATTAGATCTATAGGCTTAAATTTGAATTTTATCTATACTCATGAACCTAGATTCTAATTTATAAATGGACTTAAAATTATTCAAATTTAAATTTGGATTTAAATTCAAAACCCATTATATCCCCCTCAGTTTTGACCCAAGCTTGGCTTATTTGGCAATAAGGAGGTCTACAAATCAATAAAAGAAAGATAAAGACTATAATAACATTATTTTTATAATACTAATGATAATAATACATCATAACTTTCGCTGTTATTTTAACAAAAACCATGTCGTATTACTATTGGGAATACCTGTTACCTTAGTTATGGCCCAAAAGAAAAGTATGGAAGGTCCAATTGTATTGCACTACAAAAATTCACCTAAAATAGAAACGGTTTAGCGGCAATTTGAATCGTCAGGAATGATTTTAATGACGGTTACGGTAACCGTTAGGACATCATGTTAATTTAGATGACGATTTTGACTAACCAATGAAAAATCGGATTGGAAGGTCATTTTGCAGTGATTAATTACCACTAGAAACACGACGATTCTAACCACCTCTAATTAAAAAAAAAAAGTTATGAAATATGACGATTATATTTGTTTTATAAATTTTTTATTTTTAAAAATGGCGGTCTAGACCATTTATACAGTTTTTTTTTTTTCAAAATTTTAATTTAAAAATGGCAACAATTTTTTAAGCGTCTCTAATTTTTACAATTTTTATAAAAGGATGGTGGCAGTTTATGACAGTCCCTAAATTTTTACTTTTTTTTTAAAATTTTTCCTACCCATCCTATTTAATATTAATTATTTATTCTATTTAATTATTCATGTAAAATAAAATGAAAATCAGTATAATAAAATAAACACATTTTATTAAATTTAAAAAAGTTAAAATATAATTTGTTTCACATCATAAATGAAAAAATTATTTAAAGGTACCTAAAATTATAGCATTATCTTTTATATTTCATTTTAAACATGTAAAAAAGAAATCACACAGTAAAATCTAAAAAGACTAGACATGATTAATGACATTTTTTTTTATGATTACTTCTTCCCAAAAATCTTATTACATGTATATATGAAAATTGATACTCTGAAAATTATAAATTAATTTCAACGTCATCTTAATGAATAATTAAAAAAAAACACTTAAATCAATATGATTAATTAAATCACGAGGATCATCTTAATGAATAATTAAAAAAAACACTTAAATCAATATGATTAATTAAATCACAAGGACGATGAGTTGTCATACTAATAAATAATTGGTTTGTTGCAAAAATGATGTGGTGAACCATGTTTATTAAGAAAGTCGTCCAACTAATAACCATATGCCATATATTGGTCCCATGAATCCTATCAAACCAAATCAAATTGTCCACCACAACATCAAACCATGAAGGAAAAAATGACAAATGCCCTGCTAAACCACAATCATCAATTACAGAATGGCTGAAAGCAAAATACACACACAAAAAAGGGTGAAGCAAATGGTGACAGATACATTTTCAAGAGATCAGTGTTAAATGTTTAAACCTTGGTATTTTCTGAAATCCAGAAGGAAAATCCCATATTCAACACTATCTCTGATATATATATTTACTCACATTTTCAATTTGCACGATCTATTAAAACAGCAGGGATTCATAATTTCATAATCCAAATGTGATTTTTTGCGATAATTTATAGGAGAAAATGGTGTTCTTTAGTGGCCACTGTTCTTAGGCCTACTCCAGAGCTTATTCTACCTGTCCTACAGTGCATAGATGAAAAGCCAGCCAGCCATGCTTTGTTCTTATAGTGTATTCAAATGATGATACAAAATCTTCATTTCTCAATGCATTATAATAATCTTTGGACAGACAGGTGGAATGCACCCTCTCATCTCTTTGATGTGTAGTTCTCATCTCCTTGATGTAGTTCATGATGACAAGCATTTTTGTTGTTTTTCAACCAATTATTCCTCAATTTGATGTAACTTATCCTTGGTTTAACTTAACTCTGATTTTAGATTCTCAACCTCTACTTGAATTATTGGATTAATATCAAAAGGACTACCGAAGTGGATTCCACCGAATCATTGAGACATGATACCAAACATACTTATGAGGCAATACTTAGTTCACAAATACAGCATGAATGCTCTTTTCTAAACACTTGTCCACAAGCATCATCTAGAGATATGACTGAATGCTGTGACTAGTTCACTTGACTCAAAATTTCATTTAGTTTTTTTTTTTCTAAGTAAACACAAAAGATATTACAATATCAATTAATTAATATTATGAAAGTAATAAAGTTTTAATGAATCCTTATCCCTATACTTCTTGTTTCATTGTTCATATATGAACCATTACTCTTCCGATGTACAACATCTCATAGCTCTGTTAGACTTACTGGACCCTCTTTCTCTTTTTCCTGTCATTTCAACTAAAAGGGTTTAACTTAAATAAGTTTAGATGCATTACATTTTATTTACTTAAAGATGATGGTTATACTATCATCTCGTTGTTTTTCCATGCAAATGTCTTAGATTCCGCAATATGCCGAATGGTATGCTTGCTTCTATTCTATACATTTTGCTTGCACATTTCTTGCAAAAAAAAAAAAAACCTCAATTATTCATAAAGCCATTAGTACAAACATAATTATATTCAATAAAAGTGATCAATTACCTTGTATTTTTGTCTATCACAGATGAGGACATAGCCTTTCCATTGCTCTTTAGTGATACCCTTTGGATAATTTTATTCAACATTTTGCTTATTCGTCAAACTAGGATCATATTATTTGTTGTACAAAGCCAATTTATAATCTCTCCACCTCCTCCCAATGACTTGCATAATAAACCACTTGCACATTTTATCATTTGCAAAATGAAAGTACGACTATGAAAAAAAAAATTAGTAATAGAATGAAACATAAATTGTAAATATTTGAGCAGTATTGTTACATACCATCACCAATCTATCTACCATATCATTTTTAATCAAGTTAGGTATGGCCCACCACCAGCTCTCATAATCTATCCCAAATTTGGTCGTAGCTAAATAATCCATTGCTTCTGAAAAAAATCCTCATTCATCTTTTATGGGACAACTCTGATTATTTGCTTGAATTACAACTTTTTCTTCATTTAAACTCTGAACTTGATTGACTCTTAGCTTCTTGACTGTAAACCACACCCTCCTTATCTATTAAAAGAAGTACAAAATATTAGTGCAATTAAACTTAAACATAGAAGAAAATGATATATTGTAATTACTAATCATATTGCACTGCCATCCAATTCTGAGCTTACTCTTCCTAGCACTAGATGATGATTAATGTGGAGCATTATTCATCTCAATGTCTATTGATGTTGAATTTTAGTTTTACCAAAATCCAACCAACTAGAGGGATTCTTATGGACTCAAATTGTTTTCCAGTTGAGCAAGTAGAGAATGAAGGGGAAGAGCAGCAAACACAGAAGATTTTTAACATGCTTTGGCCAAAATCGGGTAGCACCGGTCCCTATGTTCATAGTAGCTTTTATTAGTCTAGAGAAATTTTTACAGAATTTCGATACATGGATTCAACATGCTTTATAATGATCTCTTTCCTCTTATTTATAGAGGCAGGGGAGGTTACAATTATAATTATACAATTTGTATTTCTGTTATATCAAAATAAATATACAAGACAGCTTAGACTACTGCAAAATAACTTCTATAGACTGTTGGCTAATTTTTATAGCTTACTTACTGTGGGTGGGCCCTATATGCTACTTCTTGTAGACAGGCCCCATGAACTAAGTCTGAAAGGGCACCTGCTTCAGGTTTTCCCTGATAAGTTCTTCTATTAAGCGAGATGTCATGTCCATAAACTGGGACTCTGGGTCGCTACTGGCCTTCAGTCAACGAGAATGAACCTCGTAAGCTCACCTTTGGCAATGCGAGCTCATGTATAGTGAGTTATGGTTATACGAGCTGGGATTTATCTCTTAGCGAGTTGGGGACTTTTGCCTCGTTTAGTGCTTGTGTGGCTAGCGATCTAGCGAGCTTGGCTATTTTCTCACTTGGACTTGTCTATTGCCAGGATTTTGCCAACCTGTTTCATAGAATCAGAAATTACCCATAACATTAACCCCTAACTCTTAGCTCGCTTTGCAGGCTGGGAGTTGAATAGTTTCACTAGCAAAGGGCCTTCTTTATGGATTACTGTACAGTCAAATTCTTCAGTCAGCCTGTCATTTCATTTGATCCAGGCCATTCCTTTTGTTATATGTGCTTTATGACCATTAGTGAGTATGCCTCATTTTCTTTCGAGGCATTAAATGAAAGTGGTTAGGAGTTGTTCTGGACTCCTTAGTGAGACCAGGCCGATCTATTTAAGGTGTGGGAGCTTCTTCTTCCTCCTTCATCAAGTGAATTGATGGGTGCCTTAAATAAACCTCCCATATTTCTAATAGTGAACCTTTTCAGTGAGACGTGTATGATTTGCTACACTGTGTATTTGAACATTCTACATATCATAGATGATGATGTGAATTTTGCAAACCACAGTAAAATAAGATATTTGAATAACTAATCGATCACATTTTTTAGTGAGCAATGAGCTTAGGCATTCAAGCATCTTTGCGATGTGTGTAATTAGGTCGCATGAGAGCTACAAACATTAGGTCATATGAGAGTTATGAACATTAAGTCACATGTAAGGATTTAATATAGTTGGCTGTATACATGTGGTGCCAAAGAGTAGGTCACATGTATGAGCATGAGGTCGCATACATGCGGTGCTAAAGAGTAGGTCATATGTATGGACTTGGATAATAGGCTACATGCATATGGTGCCAAAAAGTAGGTCACATGCATGAGCATAAGATCACATACATGCGGTGTCGAAGAGTAGGTCGCAATTCACATGCATGGACTTAGATAAGAGGTTGCATGTATGTAGTGCTGAAGAGCAGGTCACATGCATGAGTACAAGGTCATATACATACGATGCTAAAAAGTAGGTTGTATGCATGGACTTGGATGAGAGGCTGTATGCATATGGTGCCGAAGAGTAGGTCACAGGCATGAGTGCGAGGTCAAATACATATGGGAGAGGCTGTATGTATGTGGTGCTGAAGAGTAGGTCACATGTGTGAGCGCAAGGTTGCATACATGCGGTGCTAAAGAGGAGGTCATATACATGGACTTGGAATATAGTTTGCATGTATGTGGTGCCAAAAAGTAGGTCATATGCATGAGAGCAAGGTCGCATACATTAGGTGCCAAAGAGTAGGTCACATGCATGGACTTGGATGAGAGGATGCATGCATGTGGTGCCAAAGAGTAGATCACATGCATGAGCACGAGGTCACATACATGCGGTGTTGAAGAGTAGGTCACATGCATAGACTTAGAATAATTGCAGAAATGATAAAGGCAAGAACTTGTCATAGAACCGATATTTTACAGGCAATTCACTCAAGGATTTCCAAACAAAAGTTTGAGTGGGTATTTGCCCCATTACATCATCAGTGTATAATTCTCATTATAGGGGCCTGCTCTTACTCGGGATCTTGTTGAGGTTGTGGAAGCTAGTGTCTTGCAAGATGCATCACATAATCTTTGAAATAACCCATTTTGATGAGATCCTCAATTGTATCTCTGAGTGTGCGGCAGCTCAAAGTGTTGTGGCCAATTTCATTATGATAGGCACATAATTTACTCGTATCTTGGTGTTCAGGGGGAGTTCTTATGGGATAAGGTCTCCCGAAGTCTTCCCTATCTTTTTCTATTGTATATATCTTATTTGGAGTATTTAATAGGACACTATAGTGCTTATGGTTACCTAAATGCCGAGGTTACTCAATCTTGGCCTGCTTCGCTAGATGGCTATCAGAAATGGGTCTGACATTTCCATGATTGCTTTTCTTCTTACTCTGCTCAGAGCTACTTGCATTGTCCCTTTGATTCTCTAAACCAAAAGTCTCTTTCCATTTGATTTGTTTGGCTACTCGATCATAAAATTTACCCAGGTCAGCCACTGGGGATTTGTATATACTTCTGTACAATTTGCCATCCTTACAAAGCCCTGTCGAGATCATTGTCGGGATGCTCTCATTGGACGGGCTCTCTACATTATCGATCTCATGCTTGAACTGGGTGATGTAATCTTTCAACGACTCATGCTTAGGCTGAAAGATTGTAGTGAGATGATAAGAAGCACGAGCTACCTTTTTAGTGCCCTGTATTGATTGAAATTTTTTTTTTGATATTTTTCACAGCTGTTAATGCTGCGAGCTGGGAGGCTTCTAAACCATGTTTGAGGTGTATCCCCTAATGTAGCTAGGGAGATTCGATATTTAATCAGGGGGTTATTTGTTCGAAGATCCATCTAGACGTTGAACATATCCAGGTGGTTGCACAGATCGCTATCCCCATTGTACGGTGGATAAAAGGAATTTTGAGCTTATGAGGAAGGAACTCTGACTCAACTTCCTTGGAAAAGGGAATTTGTTCCTCTGAGTGACTTCAATCATCTCGAGCTCGAGAGTGTGCCTCTAACTACTTCACCCTCGAAAGGAACTTTTCTACCAATGAAGTTAATGCCCCAGATCGCTAGCTAGAGGCCTGATGGCCCTTCTTATCTTCCTGATCGCACGAGTGGTGACCTCAAGTGTGCTCTTGATTAGCTTTGTTTAAACTTGTAGCTTGCTGCTGCTGGTGAACATTCCCAAGTGTATCGACTTCGGCCTACCTTTGTAAACCCTGAGCTTGCACTTGCGTTAATGTGGTGACTATTGTAGTCAGTTCTCCCATCATATTTTTCAATCTTTCTTGATGCTGAAGCCAGGCTTATGCTCTATTGATGCCGTTAAAAATAGCAGCAGGTTGAAAAGAGCTGGCTGGGGGCAAGCCAGTGGTAACACCTATGACAGGAGCAGTGGAAGAGTCTGTTGTAGACACATGACATTCTAGGGGGTCAACCAATGCATTTGAAGCTCTGGTAGCTCTTCCTCTTACCATTGAAGCTACACAGGAAATCAACCAGAACATAGATGAGTCCTTACAAATGGTGCCAAAATATTGATGGTGGATTTTGATTCCGAATAAATCAAGAAAATAAAAAGAGAAATTAAAAATAAAATTTGAAAATGAAAAGGACTAAACTGAAACTTCCGGTAAGGACTTAATTGAAAAGTCTTGAAATCGGGTGGGGAGATTTTTGAAATAGCCCAAAATTTTGGAGGCCAAAACATAAATTGAAAAAAAGAAGAAGGATTTTTTTAAAAATCTCCAGATTCTTCCAAGACTTTCCCGTGTATTTGGCCCCCCGTAAAGACATATTCTTCTCCCCTCTTCTTCTTCTTCACG
>JANHAO010000710.1:0-38195 GCA_026873985.1 Saraca asoca | reverse complement strand
TTTGCAGGTTAATCTTCCAAAAGGATATGGATATGTTGAGTTCAAGACAAGAGGGGATGCTGAAAAAGCCTTGCTATATATGGATAGTGTAGGCTTACAAAGAACATATGAGAAGGATTAATTTTTATGATCAAGTATTCTGCATGTGAAAATTACTGACATTAAATATCACTTATATATTGAATTTATATCACGATATATTTTGTAGCAACTTGCTATATGCTTGTGTTTTATCATGATTATGTAATTTTTATTTATGTAATTCTCATTGACAAATAAATGTTTGAATATTTATTATTAATACAAATTTGTATTCAATTTTATTTGTTTAAAATGTATATATTTATTGTAAATTATTCTTGTAGCAGGATAATAGATAAAAGAAAAATTAGGATAAGAAAAAAATTTTGAAACACCACATTTAGCTACAGTTTTTTTTTTTTTGAAAACAATTTCATAAAACTGTCGCTAAATACCAAAAAAAATCATGCAAACTAATCTTTTATAAAAAAATTTAAAAAAATCGTCGCTAAATACTAGAAAAAATTGTCGCAAAATAATTTTAAAAAAAATTAAAAAAACCACAGCTAAATACTAGAAAAAATCGCTGCAAATTATTTTTTGAAAAATTTTTTTAAAAATCACCGCTAAACAAATTAAAAATCACCGCTAAAAATAATTTTTTAAAAATTTTTTTTTTACAAAATCGCCACTAAATGCAGAGGAAACCGCCGCTAAAAACATTTTTTTTTTGAAAAAATTTCTAGAAAACTACCACTAAATTACGGGAAAACTGCCACTATCTTACATTTTATGGCAATTACATAAACCGTCGCTAAATATAGATAAAATCATCGCTAAAATAATCGCCACTAAATACATAAAAAAGTATCACTAAATATATCATTTTCAGCGGTTACAAAAATTGCCACTAAATGCAAAAATAACCGCCGCTAATACTTCTCGACCCATGAATTTGCAGCGATTTTGAAAACCGCCGTGAAGGTTATTAGTGGCGGTTAAAACTACCACTAAATACACAAAAAAATCACCGCTAAAGGTAAATTTTTTTGTAGTGTCATTTGAGAATCGTAGAGACTCTCCTAACTAATTCCTTAATTAAACTCTAACTCCAAGACTTAAACAACTGTAAAGTCTTTCTTAGACAATTTGTAGTAAATCCATGACAACACTAAGATCAGAAGCCTATATTTAAGCTTCTTTGATCGTTAGAAATCTTAGTTTAATCTTGCGCAGAAGTAATAAGTTTATTGTCACAGCTAGGAAGCTTTATCTTGTCAGTAATGCTTTTTCTCCTTGCCTATTCTCATATTTCATCTCTGTTGGTTATTGTTATTGTAATTGGTTCTAAAATTGACATAAATTAAACGTAAAAATACAAAACATATAAATAATACTAGTATATCTTATTTGGAGCAAAAGTAAAAAAAATTTGTGAAAATATGTTCGTATGAATTGTCAACACACGAATGTGTGTATATGTATATACAGGTATGTGTGTGTGTGTGTGTAAAAAGGGGCATACATGGTTGTAAATTTGTTAAAAAAAAAAAACTTTCTGCAAGTTTATATGAAATAAAAATATGAATTATTTGTTTTTAGCAAATTAACATATATATAAAATCTCAAATGGAATTTACATAAAATCAATAGTGATAACTTTTTTTTTAAAAAAAAAAACTCCCTTGGAGTTATATTTGAGGGAGATTAGAATTGTATTACATTTAATCAATTCTTTAGACTAGGCAACCGTAATATTGCAATCTAATATTTGCAATTTAAAACTATAAATACAAAAGCTTTCATGCTATTTCCATCTATTGAAAATTTTCTAAACTATAGTAGCACTGAAAATTTTAGTACTCTTGTATATTATATATTGACAAATCAAAACATTTTAATAATGATATCAAAATATCTTATTTATTAAAAAATAGATCATAGTTGCTTCTCCGTATGAGAAAATGCCATTTAGAACATAATTCATAAACATGGATTTCTTCCCCAAGACAAAAGTCTGTTACCTTATGTTTGGATGGGAGGAAAGAAAAGAAAAGGACTAGAAAGTTTAAAATTTAAAATTTTCACTTGTTTGGATTAAAAGAAAAGAAAAAGAAGAGAAATTAGAAAGATATAATTTATGGTTAGCATTGTTTGTTATCATCAAAAGTTTTAAATTTTCTTTTTTTATATTTTCCTTCCTAACTATGTTTCAAAAATTTCTTTTCTTTCATGTCATTTTCACTATTACAAAAATGTACTTACACGCTGCTTATATCACACATGTTATGTCAGTTTGAAGACTAATGTGTATCTGAGCGATATTGTAGATTAGAATAATGCATATCAGATATTTATCTAATGTGTAAAATAAAAAATAATGCCGATTTTTAATCTACAGGCAAAGTCTTTTTATTTGAAAATTTTTTTATACATCTTTGTTTGATAAAAAACCAACATGCATTTTTTTTAAAGGTTACAACATCGATTTTTTTTTATAAAAAAAATTTATGTCTAAAAAATTAACGCCTTTTCTCCTTGTGATCACTAAAGACGTTGGTTTTTTTAATTAAAAATACTAACATCTTTTTTGTAAAAGGAATCTATTGCTGGCTATACTTTTACATAAATTTGTTGATAGCTACATTATTACAAAAACTTGCTGCTATTTACATATTTGCAAAAACATCAGTTGAACCAAAACCTCTAATCACCTAATACAATACCAATTTCAACAACTTCATGTTAGAAAATTGGATAAATTAAAACAGTCAATTAACCTGATCTGTTACATCATGTTACAAAACATCATATCTATACAAATAAATTGAATTGAATACTAATAAAATTGTATCTGGCACTACTTAAGAATCTATTATAGTAAAATTTCTTTTAATAGATTCACTCTTTATAACCCTCGTAGAGAAAATGGAGAGAAACTAAAATTGAAGTCTTAATTGGACAACTACAACTCTACTAGAGTATAAATTGGAACCTACCTTGTTATTACTCTATTGGGCCAACTGATCCATTATCATTGGCCTAGTTACAAGGCTTACACCAGTAAAGTCCACTAATGGTCTAGGTGTCATTATAGGCCTAACAGTTTGATCACTAATTAATTGACCCAATATAATTAGTTGTCATGACATTCATTTAATCCAACAATATATAATTAATTAAAATACGATAGTCCACATAAGAAAATTCTAACAATCTTCCACTTAGACAACATAGTTTAACAAACAAAAAATTAGATTACAATATGTGGCCACAACAACGAATGTCAATAACAACTATGACACCATTACAACCCTAGGTTAAGTATAAACACATAATAATACAAATCATCATATCTAATAAGGATGCCAATGTCATAAATGTCTTAAATACTTATATTTTAACGACCAAAACATAACATAGAATGTGTGAGAAACAAAACATAGACATCAAAATGTGATCATATATACATCTTTACTGTTGACAGTCGATTTTGGTATTTAGTCAACACAGAGGGTTCAAGAGACCAAGCTGCTATATTATTGACTGATACGTGCGGATTTGCTATATTATTCAAGGGAAGATAGGTGAGAATAAGAAGGAGTTTTTATCGTGGTTCGGCCAAAGTCTGTCAGACCCCTAAGTCCATGGTGAATGGTATTATCTTCTTCAAAGGAGTTTAAAAAAATTACCAGAGAGTCTCTCTCTATTCCTCTCATTTTCCCCCTTTTATGGGGAGGAGTTACAATAGATAGTATTAGTTTATTCTTATACAACTATGATTATATCTATACAAGCATTAAATGCTAGACAATAAGTAATAAATGTTGGGCAAATCGCTGTAGGATTTTAGGGGCTACGGGCTGATAGAGTGCTTTAGGCGGTGCCCATCAAGTACCTGATCGGTTCCCTAGGCATGGAGGAGAGCTCGCCAGCGTCCTTACCATTCAGAGCTTCATGATCGCATGCTTGGCAGCCTGTCTGCGAAGCCCCTATCAGCTTTGTCTTAGTTTGGGCCACTCATTTTCTCTCTGGGCCTTTTGTTATCTGTCTGAAGGATCCCCACAACATTAGCCCCCCAACTCGTAGCTTTCTTTGTGAGCTGGGAGTTCTCTGTGTGCTTTCTAAGGTGAATACACCATCTCAGTAGTTCGGTTTGCTTAACAATCACCAGCGTATCTTTGTAATGATCATAGGTCATCAATGGCATGTATTGTCTACTCTTTATGTATCATACAGGTGCTCATGCCTGCTTCAGGTTTAAGAGAGAAGCTTCCTTTATAGGATTGACTTGGTCTAGATTGTCGGTACTTCCTATCATTTCATTATGGCAGTTAAGTGGGCCAGACTGGGAGGTTAATCGAGCTCTGGAGGCTTAGTGCTTATGCACTAGGTGTGCTCGAGCTATTGGATAGCGAGCTTTGGAGGCTTAGTACTTACGCACCAGGTGTGCCTGAGCTATTGGATAGTAAGCTCTTGAGGCTTAGTGCTTATGCACCAGGTGTGCCCAAGCTGCTTGAATGGGAGCTCTTGAGGCTTAGTGCTTGTGCATCAGGTGCATCCGAGCTATTGGTTAGCGAGCTATGGAGGCTTAGTGCTTACACACCAGGTGTTCCCGAGCTACTTGAATGGGTGCTCTGGAGGCTTAGTGCTTGCGCACCAGGTGTGCCTGAGCTGCTTGAATAGGAGACAGAGCGTCTTTATCTTGAGTTACGCAGGAGTTAGCCATATGACCTACCTTCTCATTTTTTGCTTGGGATTTGAGTGTTTCTTTGATTTTAGCGGTTAGCGTAATAATTATTTATGCTTAGCTGGCAGGCTTTTGTATTAAATGCTTAATGCGCACTGGTTCACCGGATTGTGGGTCAGTCGAAGGGTTTTTTCATCTGACAGTCCAACTTATTTCATTTTACAATCAGAGGACTCCCCCTCTTTGACCATCATTTTATCTTTCCTCAGTCTCTCTTTCTCTATTTGGAGGCCACTCATCATCCCTTTTTCAAGAATCTTGCTCGGTCTTGCTGGTGCTATCGAACAGGCCCTTAGGTTGCAGCCTCTTCTCCAATGTTCAAACTCCTAAATCGTCCTTCGAGCATTAAGGTGAGCTTCTATTTCTGTATTTTTATTTTGTTTTCATTTTGAGAGTTCTTGCGAGTGCTCTCGACATCAAAAGGAAACGATGATTCGAGTGAGATATTGTCTGCTCTGTCGATGGTGGCTAAGGCATTTAGGAGGCAATGACGGAGTCGGGTCCTAAGGCTTTTATGGCCTTTCCCTTTAGGGTTCTTGCCCGTGCTTCTCTTTTTCTCCCTCCTTTCTCTCTTTTTTTTTTGGCGATACTGGGTAGTGTTGCATTCCTCTTAGGTTCGGTGGTTCTTGGATTTTCAGGTTTTCTCATCCGGAACCTAATTCTTCCTTTTCTTCTCCTTTCTTTTTATTCTTTTTTATAGATGTCTTAGTCTTCTTAACGACGTCGCCATCTAATAGCTAGCAGGACACTGAGACCGAGGAAAGTGAGGAGATACCTCATATGTGGGATGCAACTTCCCAAAGTGGTGAGGTTGCTAGCAGGTTTGAAGCCCGTGGGGAACCAATAGAGTCTGGAACTGCTTCCCCCTTTAAGCACTTTCCTTCCACTATCAGACCCGGAGAAATGAGGGAAATTACAGAGGCGTATTTTTTCCCGAGGGGTTGTCGCGTGCTGGTGCCATCACCCACGGACCATGCCGCACATCCTCTGCCAGGGTTCATGGCCATCAATGTCCACCACCTTAATGCAGGTTTCCAATTCCCCATCCCATCATTCATTATCGATTCTTTGAACGAGCTAGGGCTTGCCCTGGCATAGTTGACACCCAACACCTATTCTTCTTTAATTTCTTTTGCTCTCATCCATTTACAAAACGGCCTTCCTCCCCCCAGCGCGCGGGCCTTATGTTTCCTTTACCAGACCAAGGGTTTTGGTCAGCAAGAAGGTTTTTATTATTTGTCACCTCATTCCTCGAGGTTCAAGAAGGTGTTGGCCTATGGGGAGGCTCGAGGAAAATTGAATGCGGGTCCTTACAAAACCTGTTAGTTCTTTGTATCCTGTCCATCATTGTGCCATCTTCAAAACTTTTCTTTTATGGTTGATCTCGGTAAGTGAGTCAGAGGGAGAGCTAACTTTTTTATTTGTTACCCCTCTAGCTTCTTAACTTTGTCTGATATTTCTTTGTATTTTCTACAGAAGGCATACGAAGGGAAAGGTCGGAGTTAAGCATCGAGGAGACCGAGATTTTAGAGCAGCTATCCGTCCCTGACGCTTCCTCAAGCAGTTCAAGGTTTAACGAGGACCTCTTGCGGGCCTACGGGCTTTCTCCCACCCTGGGAACCGTGCTTATTGATAGTTCACGTGACATTGGAGTTCATGGTATAAAAAAGATTCCCCTAGCAAACTTCAGCGAAGAGGTTGACATGTGTTGGGTTAACCTTATCGAGCCCCCTCTCAGGCATAAACGGGTTACCAGTGCCCATGCTGATCACCCTTCCTCTTCTTTGGCTCCTCAGAGGCCTCCTTCGGCTATTCCACTCCCTACCCTAACTTTGACTTGAGTTGATCTTCCTTTCAGTCTATCAGTAGTGGAGGAGACCTTACTTCTACCACTTCAGACCTTGCATCATGGCTTTGCCAAAGTTGAAAGGGAGATTGAGGGGTCGCGGAGCCCAGGAGGTGATGCTTTTGATCATCCTTCTCCGAAGAGGTGAAGACTCAGCAAGGGGAAGGAGCCCGTTCGAAGCTCGTCACCTCGTATGACAGGTGGATCAATCAGTCCCCTCAAGGGGTTAAAGCCAAGACTCTAGCCTTCTACAACTTCATTCATGAGAATGTAGGGCAGATCTTGGGAGAGGATGTTGCATCTCTGGAGGATGACGAGATGTGAGACAGCGTCTTGATGGAGATACTGGCTAGTCATTGCTTAGTGGTTGGTGACACTTCCCTTCCTTGTCTTCTTGCCTTATTGTGTCTTATACTCTGACCTTTTCTTTCCTTGTCTTCTTTTTTTTAGGGGGCACTTCAGGCCATCAAGCGGAGGAAAGGATGCTTGAGCTGAGAGGCAGAGAGAGAGAGAGAGACTCAGAGCTGACCTCGCTGCCAGCACCAACGAGGTGGCAGGATTGACAAGGAAACTGGAGGACGCCGAGTGTCAGCTAGAGAATGCTAACGCCACAACTAAGAGGGGAAAAGGCCTTTGTACGTAAGGTGGCTGACTTTGCTTCATGGCTGCAGAAGACCCATGAGGAGCTACAGACAAGTAAGGGGGATATACTCCTTCTTACCCAAGAGGCCGGGGGCTTCCAAAAACGGTCTGAAGATGCTCATGAGGAGGCAAGTCGTGCTATTGAGAGGGCACAACAAGTTGAAGAGAGAGTCGTGCGTGCCAAAGAGGAAGTCATTAAGATAAAAGAAGAGACCTATGCTATGGTCGAGGAAGCTCGGACAGTTGCTACCGCCCATACTACTAATAGCTTCATGTATACCTTGTGACTGCATCATCCGAACATGGATTTTTCTTTCTTCGACGGAGACATTTCGGATATTATTCAAGGTTTTATCGAAAGTGCAAGGGTGACTTCTACATATGGTGCTGGGGTTGCTGATGGTATAGACCGTCCTCCCAAGGAGAACACTGCACCGATTGAAGTTACTTTGCAAGGGGAAGAAGTGGTCGAGAATGAGTTTGACGAAGAACCATTAGGGAACGTGCCATCAGTGACCATTTCTGATGCTCAGGATTTTCCTGTTTCTGAGGCACCCCTCCCCCTAGAACCTTGTTACTTTGTTTTACTTCCTATGTCTGTGGTTTTTAACTAAAACATTTCACTTTAAGCTTTAAGGGGCTTTGCCCTCTTTTTTTTTTCTCTCTCCTGGTTTTACGGCTTATATGCTTCCGATAATTTATATTGGGCAAGGTGGGAACTGGACTTCTCTTTGTTTTGCAATGTGATGAATATCATCATTTTCACGAATTCAAGTAAACACATGCATTGCTAACTTATCAAGGTAAAGGGGAATTTACTTAATTCAAAGTACAGTTACAAGTTTTCCATATCGAATTTGCTCTACTGATAATAGGGCCGGAGATGTTTAGCATTCCAGGCCCAAGGAAGTTCCGTTCCTTCGACGTTGATGAGGCGATATCCCCCGGCTTGCAGCCTTCCTTTTACAATAAACAAACCTTCCCAATTTGGTCCTAGCGTTCCATCCTTGGGATCATGACCTCCTGGTTGCACAAGTCATAGAACGAGGTCACCTGCCTTGAAATTTCGAATCCGCACCTTCCTGTTGTAATATCGAGCTATCCTCTGTTGGTAGGTCGCTATTCTTAGACACACCTTGTCTTTTTTTTCTTCGACGAGGTCAACGCTAGCTGAGAGTAGTTGATCATTCTCCTTTGCGTTGAAGGTGGCACTTTGGTGTGAGGTTACCTCGAACTCGACCGATAGCATAGCTTCTGTCCTGTAGATCATTGAGAAAGGAGTTTTTCCCGTGGAGTTGCAAGCCATGGTGCGATAAGCCCATAATACTATTGGTAGTTCATCCACCCATGCCCCTTTCTTTATCTCTAGCCTTTTTTTTAGGATCTATTTTATAATCTTATTAACTGCCTCTACTTGCCCATTGGTTTGAGGATGGTCTACTGACGAGAAACTTTTTAAGATCCCAAGGTCATCGCAGAACTAGATGAATTGTTCGCTGGTGAATTACATCCCGTTGTCTGATACTATCTGTTAGGGAACACTGAACCGATAGATGATGTTATTCCAGACAAACTTTCGTATCTGAGAGGATGAAATCTGGGCCAATTCCTTTGCTTCTGCCCACTTGGTAAAGTAATCCACGGTGACTATAGCATACTTACAGTTCCCGTGACCTGTGGGGGGGTCCTATTAAGTCGATCCCCCAAATTGTGAAGGGCCATGGGCTGACCATTTGCTGGAGGCAGGTTGGATGAGTTCGAGGGATGTTGGCAAACCTTTGGCATTTGTCACATCTCCTGACGAGACTGATGGTGTCTCGTTTCACAGTTGGCTAGAAGAAGCCTTGCCGAAGGACTTTTTGTGCTAACAACAATCCTCCAGCGTGATTGCCACAGTGCCCGGCATGTATTTCTTTCAGAATGATGTCGCACTCGAGACCATCGATATAGCGAAGGAGCGGGGCCGAGAGACACCTTCTGTAGAGCACATTATCTATGATGCAGTATTTTATAGCTCGGAATCAGATGCGACATGCCTCTAACTTATCTTCAGGGGGTTTGCCATTCTGGAGGTACTTCACGATGAGAGCCATCCATGAGTCATGCATTGGAGCGGTCATCATTACATCATTTTTTGGCTCTATACTGGGGGACAACAGGACTTCTACAGAGATCGTGCCCACAAACTCTGCATCCTTGGCCATAGCCAAGTGGGCTAAAGCATCCGCATAGGCATTCCAACCCGAGGGACCTGGCTGATTTCGTGCTTTCAAAACGTGTGGAGTAGTTCTTGTGCCTTCTGTAGGTATATAGCCATCTTCACCCTTTGGCCTGATATTCCCCTTTTACGTGATGGACAACTAACTGGGAGTCGCTGAAAACCTTTAAGTTCTCAGCTCATACCTCCTTTGCAAGGTGAAGTCCCGCTAGAAGTGCTTCGTACTCAACTTCATTATTAGTGGCCTGAAATTCGAGCCTCAAGGAAGAATGGACTTTATGCCCTTCAGGACTGATTAGTAGGGCTCTCGCTCCCACTTTATGGTCACACAATGACCTGTCAATGTAAAGCTCCCATCATGGTTCTTCTGAGGTTTCAGCTTCCTCTTCTATCGATCCAGTAAATTCTGCTATGAAGTCAGCTAAGGCTTGCCCTTTGATCGCTAATCGTGGTCTGTAATTGATGTCGAATTAAGCGAGTTCAACTGCCTATTTTAGTAGTCGACTTGAGGCATCCACCTTCTGAAGGGTTTGTCTCAATGGATATCGAGTTGGGGCCTCGATGGAACGAGCCTAGAAGTATGGTAATAACTTCCTTGATGCAACCATGAGGCAGTAGACGAGTTTCTCAATTGGCATATATTCTCTTCGGCATTTACCAGCTTTTTGCTCATATAATAAATCGGGAGCTGTATCCTGTTCTCCTCGCGGACAAGGGCTGCACTGATGGCATGCCGTGATACTCCTAAATAAAGGATAAGGACGTCACCCTCTTACCATTTAGAAAGAAAAGGGGCCTGGCCCATGTATTGTTTTAAGGATGAAAAAGTAGCTTCGAATTCCTCTATCCATTCGAAATGCTTCACCTTTTTCAAGGCATTAAAAAATGGCAAGCATTGGTCCATCGCTTTGGACACAAATCTGCTCAAGGCCATGATTCATCCGATCAAGCTTTGGACGTCCTTTGTTCTACTAGGCGACCTCATATCTACGAGCGCCTTTATCTTTTCAGGGTTGGCCTCTATGCCTCTATTGTTCGCCATAAACCCCAGCAATTTTCTGGAAGCTACTCCAAAAGCACACTTTAATAGGTTCAACTTCATTCGGTATTTTCTCAAAATCTAGAACATTTCATCCAGATCTTTTATGTGGTTAGAGACCTGCCCAGATTTAATGAGCATGTCGTCCACATAGACTTCCATAGTCTTCCCAATCTGATCTTTGAACATTATGTTAACCAGCCGTTGGTAAGTTGCTCTGGCATTCTTAAGTCCAAAGGGCATTACCCTGTAGCAGCATAGCCCTTTATCCATGATGAATGACATGTGCTCCTCATCTTGCAGTTCCATGGGTATTTGATTATACATGGAGTAGGCATCCATGAAACTGAGGAGCTGGTGGCCAGCCGTGGCATCTATGAGCTGGTCAATTCTTGGTAGAGGGAAACTATCTTTTGGGCAGGCTTTGTTGAGATCCGTGAAGTCTATATATGTCCTCCATCTCCCATCCTTATTCTTGACCAAGATAGGGTTGGCTACCCAGACCAGATAATGAGCCTCCCGGATGAACCCGTTCATTAGTAGCCTCTCTACTTCCTTCCTTAGTGCGCACGAGTGTTCTGCAGTTAGGGGCCTTCTTTCTTGCCTTACTGGCTGATGAAGGGGGTTAATGTTCAGCTTGTGTGACGTAACTTTTCGATCGATTCCCACCATATCCTCGTGGCTCCAAGTGAAGACATCTATATTTGCCCTGAGAAAGTCTGTTAACTGGCTCTTTACGCTGGGAGATAAACTACCCTCAAGTTTGAGTCTTCAATAATCGCCCGCCTCGTCGATCCCAATCTCTTCAAGTTCTTCGACCGATACGGTTTCCTTCTCTGCTTCCCAGTCTAGTGGGTCGAGGCCGTGGCATCTCTTGATTGAGTTTAAAGCTTGAGACTCCTTATTGGAAGATGCGTCTATTCTTCCCCCTCTATCCTTGACCTTAATGGCATCCTCATAGCAATGTTAGGCTGTGTATTGCTCGTCTTTCATGTAACTGACCCCGTTCATCGTGGGAAAATGGACCGTTAAAGTCCTTGTGGAGACAACCAGATCTAAATCATTCATAGTCAATCACCCTAGGACTATGTTGTAGGCCGACGAGTAGTCCACAATTAGGAAATCGGCTAAGATGGTGGATTGGCAGTCTTCATCTCCCAGGGTGATGGGGAGTTTAATTCATCCCATAGGGAATATCGCATCATCGGTGAAGCCAAAGAAAGGGTCGGGTAAGGATTCAAGATTGCTTCGATTCAGTCCCATTCAGTCAAAATATCCCTTATACATAACATTGACTGAGCTACTGGTATCCAGCATAATTCTTCTCACTTCGGCATTACCGACCTTAGCCTTAATGACAATAGCGTCGTTATGTGGAGACTGAACCACTCGCTCATCATCATCTACAAAAGTGATAAACCTGGGGGCCATCCTCACCTTTTTGGTGAGCCTATTGTGCTCGTTGCCTTCAGACAAGATGTAGCTCACATTTCGTACATACCGTTCCCGTGAGCTACATGAGGCCCCGCGATGTGTGGTCCCCCATGAATCGTGTAGATGGTTCTGACCACTGCTGTCTATTTTTGCTTAACACCAAAAGGTGGTTATGTCGCATGTGATGGAGATTGACGGTTCGAGGGCCGCGCCAAGTAACCTCTTAGGTGGCCCCTTTGGATAAGACCTTCGATCACGTCCCTGAGAGATTTGCATTCGGAGGTCATATGTCCTATATCATTATGATAGGCACAAAACCTGCTTAGGTCCCGCTGCTTCGGGGGAGTTAACAGTGGCTTCAGTCGTCCGAAGTTCTCCCAGTGCTTTTTCATGATATATATTCTCTCCAGGGTGTTGGTTAGGGTGCTATAGCTACTATAGCGGCTTCGGGGTTTGGGTCACTCTACCCCGGGTCTCTTCATGGGTTATGCTTCCATGTTATTGACTTAACTTGTCCGGTCTTTACCATGGCTTCCTCTTTTCTTGCCCCTACCAGAAGCTGAAGAGCTAGTATCAGCCTTCTGCTCAGAGCCCTTTGAGCCAAAAGTTTCTTCCCACTAAATCTCCTTGGTGGCCCGCTCATAGAACTCCCGCAAGTTCTTTACCGGAGATTTGTATATATTTTTGTATAATTTTCCGTCTCCACGAAGTCCGGCTGAGATTGCTGTCAGAATGCTGTCATCAAAAGGACTTTCCATATTATTGACCTAACATCGAAATCTGGAAATGTAATCCTTCAGTGACTCATTCCTTCTTTGGAAGATTGTGGCTAGGTGGCAGGGTGGCACGAGTTGTTTCTTCAAGGCTCTATACTGGTCCAGGAACTTTCCCCGACATTCTTCCCAATTGCTGATGCTACGGGCCGGAAGACTCTTAAACCACCCCCTCGGCACATCCCCGAGGGTGGCTGAGAAGACCCGACATTTAACTAGGGGATTGTTGGTTTGTAAGTCCATTTGAATGTTGAAGGCATCCAGGCGGTTGTAAGGATCACTTCTTCCATCCTATGATAAGATCGATGGCACCTTGAAGTGTTAGGGAAGAGGTTCCATCTCGATCTCTTCGGATAATGGAGTTCTACCCTCATAATGGCCCAATCGGTCTTGGGTTGAGGGGCTTTTCTCTAGTTTTCGCACCCTCTATAACAACTCCTCAATCATTTGACCTTGGGCTTCGGGCCACTGGTTTTAAGCGTCATCATGGTCTACCTTCGAGCCTTTTATATAGTACGGGTCCTTAGCTTGCTGGCTCCCCTTACCTTTGTGAGCCTGTCGTCCTTTCTGTTCTGACCCCGGGTTGGAGGAAAGATTCGAGTTAGCCTTTTGAATTTCTTCTTCAACCAGTTGCTGCCTTCACGCTGGCATCTCTGCCTGCGGCCGTCCGGCCACCGTAGTAGTAGGGGTATCCTTGTCATACTCTCTGACCCCCTGAATATGGGTCTGGGCCAGTGCTTCGATCACGTCAGCGAGCCTTTTCACCATACTCTCAAGTACTTCTTGACGTTGGCGTAGCATCTGTACTCCATTCACCTCCGGAAGGGCGGAAGAAGTGCTTGCCAAGACTGGGTATTCCTCCTCAGGTGCATTTCGTCATCCTTCACCATGACCACCTGGCAGATTGGCAGCACCTGAACTCCTAGTTGTTCTACCCCTTGCCATTGTGAAGGGTGTGTAAGCAGTTGGTCCCACCAGGTATGCCAAAATATTAACAATCAATTTTGGTATTTAGTCAACAAAGGGTTCAAGAGATCGAGCTGCTATATTATTGACTGATACGTGCGGATTTGTTATATTATTCAAGGGAAGACAAGGGAGAATAAGAAGGAGTTTTTATCGTGGTTCGGCCAAAGTCTGTCAGACCCCTACATCCATGGTGAATGGTATTATCTTCTTCAAAGGAGTTTACAAAAATTACTAGAGAGTCTCTCTCTGTTCCTCTCGTTTTCCCCCTTTTATGGGGAGGAGTGACAATAGATAGTATTAGTTTATTCATATACAACTATGATTACATCTGTACAAGCATTAAATGCTAGACAACAAGTAATAAATGCTGGGTAAATCACTGTAGGATTTTGAGGGCTGCGGGCTGATAGAATGCTTTAGGCAGCACCCATCAATTACCTGATCAGTTCCCTAGGCACGGAGGAGAGCTCGCCAGCGTCTTTACCATTTAGAGCTTCGTGATCGAATGCTTGGCAGCCTACCTGCGAGGCCCCCGGTGGCCTTGTCTTAGTTTGGGCCACTCCTTTTCTCTCTGGGCCTTTTGTTATCTATCCGAAGGATCCCCCACAACATTTACGAAATGGTTTATGCATCTATCTACAATGTCAAAACAAAAATAAATTTGAACTTAATAATGAGACAAGGTCTAGATGTCTCCATTGATATGCCATAGAACAAATATACACGATCAATAACATTATATATGCATATATAAATGTCTCCCACTAACCCTGAACATCGAAAGGCTTAGCCAAATTCATTTTGGTCACTTGTTCACAAACAATGCAACATTTAAGCCTTTGGTTAATGGATCTATAAGCATATAATCTATGGCAACATGTATAATGCTTATGTATCTTTTCTCTAATAAATTGATACTTAATATCTAAATACTTTGTAGGAGTAGTACTTTCATTATTATTTTGGGAGAAGTTGACTATGGTAGCACTATCTCAACATATAGTTAAGGTTCTAGATATGCATTGTGTAACTTTGAATCCAAAAATCATATTCCTTAACCAAATAGCCTCACAAATGGCGTCATAACATGCGACACACTCTGCCTCCATGGTAGAGGTTCCTGTAATTGACTGCTGAATAGTTTTCATGGTACAACTACTCATATCATCTTAAAGAAGTATCCAAATATCAACTTTCTATCCTCCAGATAATTCACAAAATCAAAGTCAAAGTAGCCTACAATAATCAAATTATCAGATTTGCAATAGGTAAGCACAAAGATTCTTTGTACCTTATAGTTATTCTTCAACTTTCTTTGCATTTGTCCAATATTTTTGACCAAGATTACTTAAGTATCTCCCAAGTGGACTAAACCAATATTAGTATCAAGATGTTTATGTACTTGAGCATAAAATAGGCTATCAACAATGGAAGCATACAAGACCTATTTCAATTTTCATATTATTTTGAGGATATTGAGCTTTAGAAAGAATCTCACCCCTCTGGAAGGGTGTAATACTTAGAGAGCACATAAAACACATTGAACTTTTTGAGCTTTTTTTCAACATATAATCTTTGAGATAAGCTAAGAAGACCCTGAGATCTATTATAATGGATTTATATGCACTACATAAAAACGACATAAATAAGATCCTTCATATATAAAATATATAGATAGCATATGCTTTATTTCAATCATAGGGCTCATAACATCATTCTTGAGAATATTATTTACATAAGACTAGAATTTCAAATATGGCTATACACGACTTAAAATAGACACACAATCTACATTATTCTCCTTGAACTCAAGAGAAAAAACAATCTCAATAATCTTGAGATACACATAATCATTAGTAATTTTTGATCTACAAGGCATCTAGAATTTTCTCAAAGGTGATTTATTTATAGGACTTGGTTTTTTTCTACTTTCATTGAAGCATTAAGCTCTTCCAATTTCCATCATTGGTTTTACCATATGTTATTCTTGATTATCTTCCAGTTCAATTCGATTTATTTTCAACTAGTAATGGTGCTAGTGTAATAACAAGTTGGTACCTTTCTAAGAGAGGTCTTACATGGTCTTTCACTCCCATTATCTGACCAGTCCTTTAAATAAACAAAATGAAGTACTTTTATTTCTCTGATTGTGTGATTGAACAATAAAATCTACTACTTTTGTAACTATTATAACATTTAATAAAGTAATCATCAACAGTATTTGAATCGTTATTTAATAAATGGACCATATGATTTCACTTTAGCCTTGCAACCCTATAAATGCCTAAGACTAGACTTTTCCTATATAGCAAATTACACAATGTTTTAAGTATAGACACACTAGGGACTTGATTTAGAATATATATCATGGCCTTTAAAGCATTGCCCTATACAAAGTCTTGTAAAATCAAATGCATCAACATGTATTTGATCATATCCATGAGCTTATAATTCAATCTTCTTGTGATCCAATCCTATTCGTGCATTCTAGCCATAAGGTTTTTAGCCTAAAAAATTCACAATCTTGGAGATATCTTACAAAAGAATCAAAATTTGCATTAGTTCATCGTATCTCTATAACATTCACCACCTTTATTAGAATTAACATACTTGGTTTTTTTTATCACTTTTGAGTTCAATCTCAACTTTATATACCCCAAAAGAATTTAAGGATTCCAACTTTTCAATGGATATTTTCACCTAACAAAAATTGACCAATCACTAATGAAGGTGAAATATTAGTATCCACCTATAGCACTTGGTGTTATCAGTTCACCTACATTATTGTGAATCAACTCTAATACATCTAACATTCTGGCCTACTAACTCTAGCAGAGAGTATCTCCCTTGATGCAATCAATACACATATCAAAAAGGATAAGTTTAGGCTTTGAAAATCTCTTCTTTTATCAATCAGTCCATCCTTCTATAGAGATATCACATAGACACCTATTCCACAATATTGATGATCCTATAGTATTTAATTGACTAATTCTCTAATTTCCAAATGGCAACTACTCCTACATGTTTATTTTGCATTTTTCCACCATTTCCAATTTGACTATTGACTTTTATCACTTGGCTTCCTTTTGTTTCATAACGTTTATAATAAATCTGTAATGCAAATGATTGCACCTCCATCCAATCACTAAATGTTCAACAGAACGTCTCACTAGAACTAACAAAACATCTTTACTTATTGTGATATACACTCAAATAAGCCTTCTTGCTTCTCAAAATTAGGATCATTTGGGTGTGGTTTATTTTCATGCTTAGCACTCGATTTGTGTGAAACAAAATGAGCACAAAGATGCTTTAATTCTTCATGTCATTTTTTGCTTGACTTACTATAGAGGTCATTTTACTAAAAGTCTACTCACCTTCATGGGTGTTATATGATCCTAAGAATATCAATTTGAACCAAAAGAGACTTTAAAACATGTTAAATCAAATGACTATTTTCTCAGTTCACTTTCATGCCTATGAATGATTATAATAGTATATCAGTTTGATGATATGCTTACTAATTTTATTAACACCATCCTAAATAGTTTTATCCAAAAACAAGGGATAATATCCTTCTCGGCCTTATCAAATTTTATAAACTTATCAGCTACAAAGTTTATAATCATTTTCGCATTTAAAGAGTTAATAATACCTTTCATGATGGTCTTGTCCTTAGTGTACATTACAACCATCAAGTATACCTTATTAGAGGGTGTCCCCTTTTCATGAAAAGCCCTTTGTGCAATAGTAAAGTCACCATTTATCTTTGGCTCTTCTTCTTTATACTAGATATGAAATTTTGTGATTGTCAAATATAATATCAATAATTCAGCCCAAACATCTTTTACTTAACATAGTCATCATAATTAGTCCTATTTACTATTTTCATGATAATAAATTGCATAGGTAACAAAAGATCGAGGAAATAACAATTCATGAAATTTATCATAAATTTTCAAAATTGCATGCTCAACGTAGTCATGCTCTAACCTTTTTTCAATAATTATATAATTTTAAATAGTACTACATTAAGAAATCTAACATTGATAGGGCATTTAATGCTTCATAATATAATACAAGAATAGAATGCTACATTCCTAAAACCTAATACCAAGAGGGTATTTAAAATTTTAAGAACATAACACGAATCCTAACACTCACATTATCACCAACAAGCTATGTTAATGATATTACACCGATAGGGCATGTATATCACTAACATAGCACTCTCCTGAATACAATTCCAAAATTTAATTTTAGCAAAATTTTATGCAACTAGTCCCATGATAAGTGATTACACAATTGCACAAAATTTTATGACATTATATGAGTAAAATTGATTCTTGTATGATTTTATAAATTGTACACAATAATCCAGAAAATATTCAAATATGCAAACAGTATCAAATCATTCCACAAAAACTACATTCAATAGTATAATGAATAAGAATTATATAGTAAATTTTTCATGTTCAAACAACATGAAATTAATCTCCAAATGAATAGGTCAATAAATAAATAAAATATTTTTTTTCAGAAAATTCTAGAAAAACTATAGATAGTAGTCCTATATATAGCAAATACATAATAAATTTTTTGGGTTCAAATAACATCAAGTAATTACTAAAATGAATTAGATAAAAAATAACTAAAATATTTTTATTTTCAAAAAATCTAAAAATATTACCACAAATAGAGCTCAAAAAGTGGAGCACGTTGATCTAATTTTTATTGCCATCTACCACCTCTATGGTGGCATGTGGCCTCACACATCACTGACGTGAGTAGCCAATTATATAATTGGACCCGATCTGATTTGTAAACTCTTTTCATTCAACCTTATTTTGAACAATTCTTGTGTCGGTTTCTTTGCCCAAATTCATTTGAAACTAATCCCCTTATTAATTTCACAAAATCATGAAAAAAAATTAATGTAATTTTAATAGGAAGATTACTAAACATCTATGAGGTTACTTGAAAGGAAAATTCTTAAAATTGATGCTACTTGTATTCGAATTTTTAGAAATCAATTGAGGGTTTTTTTTCTCTAATTATTCTAGTATAAAATCATGAATCAATTTGAATAAATCTCTAATAATTATGTCAAATTTTGAAGAAAAAAAAAAATCTTCCAGTAACTAAAAAAAATGAATTTAAAAAAATTTTGATTTTGAATAGTATTTGTTCAAATTGATTTGTGCATTTTGTACATCACATATTTTTAAGATCAAATCATTAATTAATTTTAAAAATATCTCTTTAAATTATTCAAATTTAAGAAGTTAATTTTTGTGAGAAAACTAAATGAATTTAATTCATGATTCCATCTCAAAATTCATAACGCTCCTAACCAATTTATACAATTAAACAATATCGAGAAGGTAAAAAAAAAATTTAATATTTAACCCATATTTTTTCTCATCATATATTATGGGTTTTCAAAAATTTAAGTACATAAAATCATTAAACAAAAAAGTGCACAAATTTGAGCCTTGTAATATAATAGAAAAATTGGTTTTGGTATCAATTGTTAGAAAAATAGATAAATTAAAACAGCTAATTAACCTGATCTGTTGCATCATGTTACAAAGCATTAGATTTGTACAAATAAATTCAATTGAATAATAACAAAATTTTACCTAGCATTGCCTAAGAATTCATTATAGCAAAAGCTCTTTTAATAGGTTTACTCCTTAAACCTCAGTAGAGAAAAAGGAGAGAAACTAAATTTAAAGTATCAATGGGATAATTACAACTCTACTAAGGTATAAATAGGGAAAAGCTTTGTTATTACCCTACTAGGCCAATTAACTGATCATCATTGACCCAATGTAATTAGTTGTTATGGCATTTATTTAATCCAATAATATATAATTAGTTAAAATATGATAGTCCACATAGGAAAATTCTAACATTTCAAACATTTTATTGGATCAATAAAAAATTCAAGACATTACAAGACTAATTAACATTAAAACATGTCAAGTTAACAATAAGTCTATACATTATTCTATCAAATTGAGTTGGAGAAATCCTGATTATTGAGATGAATTGTTGTAAATTTTTTCTTGAGTGTAAAAGCTTTGATTTCCTTTAAAGTACTACAAGTTTATATGAAATTGACATGTTAAAATTAAAAAAATTGCCTAAATATACAATAAACATATAGTTAAGTATAAGCACATAATTAAGTTGACACAATGTAACAATAACTTCCCTTTCCAAGTTATCCAATTTCTCAGTGTCAATGACTTTGTTATATATTACATCTTGCAGTTGGTATCCAAAATTAAAAAATAACCAGGGCACACAATTAAACAAAATCAATGCACAATTCATCTTATCCATGCAACATCATTCATTAATGAAATTCAAAAACAAAAGTACTTGTTACCTAGAAATAGAGAGAGCGAGACGAAAAAGATTGATTCAAACCACTGAGAAAGAGAGAGAGTGAGCTAGGCTTTTGTGCTCGACAAAAGAGTGAGAGTAAAAGGGATAGTGCCTTTGAATCACCGAATATGGAAAGGGTAAGAGCTAGGATTTCAAACTAACAAAAAAGCAAAAGTGATAATTAGATCTGGGAAATTTTTTTATAAATGACAGATTTTTTATATCAATTTTTTAGTAAGAACTAGCATCTTAATATTCATTTACCTAACTATATTTCCACACACTGCATCTTATTTATTTTGAATTATTTGTTTTCCATTTTTTTGATAGTATATTACAATTTTCACAAATAAATTGCCCAAAAGCTAATTATTTTATCCATTAAATAATACTTAAATTCTTGAATTATTTTATCCAATTAAATAATATTCTAATTCTTGAATTGTTTTGTAGTCTTAGTAAAATGAAATTATTTGATTGAAAGTAGAAAAAAAAATTAATAATTAGAGAATAATTTTGTTTGTAAATAAAATTAGATAAAATAATTCGAAAGGCTTGTACAAAAAAATTAAATATTTTATATCCATAAATAGATAAAGTAATTTGAAATTAATGACATCAATTTTTTTTGTAGTAACTAACACTATTTCTCTTAACTCATCTTTTTTTTAAAAGAACAAACATCTAAAAATTTTCATTTGAAATGTGCGGAGACTTTAAACGTTGGTTAATATGCTGGAACCGACATGTAATATTATATATCTATATCAGTTCTTAATACAAAAATGAGATCTACTATATGTCTCTTCTTATACCTAAATATAAATGTGTCAAATTTATTTTGAATTATTTGACAATTCCATAATCTTGGTAAAATGGAAGAAATTAATGACCATTAAACACTATAAAAATCTTGTCATTTCCGATGGATTTATTTATCGGAAAAATCCATCAGAAATCTATCAAAAAAAGGAACCAAAATTGAAAAGATTATTAGTTACCAACCACAGATAGAACTTATTGTAAAATAGATTTTTGATGGAAAAATCCATCAAAAAATTCAAAAGCTTTTAAACTCCCTAGAACATGATCTCTACTGGCTTATTTTCTATTTCTTCTCTTTCTTCCATTGCACCAATGCTCTTCCTTGATTTCTTAACTTGATTCTTGAATTTTGAGGTATTTATCACATATCTAAACAAATTAAATTGTTCTTATTATTTTGTTTTATTTTTTACTGATTGTTTTTGTTTAATTATTATGTTTCTCGTGTTGTAATTAGCCTTTCTTATTTTGATGCCTTTCTTATTTTGATGTATATAGTTTAGGGCTTCAGTTTGTGTAAGAGTTTTTTTTTTTGGGCCAATTTTCTTACTTATAGATTATGGATAGTGCATATTTTTAATTATTAGTTGTATTTTTTTGTATATTTAAATTGGGATTGACTAATTATATGTTTTGAATTATATATTTTGAATTAGATTAAGTTGGATTAAGTAGTTAGACAACATACTTAATAGTATTGTTGATATTACTTTAGGAATTATGTATATTTTGAGTTTGAAAACTATTTTGTAGAAATTAATTATTGATCCCGTTGTTGCTTTGTATTTGGTGAATGGAACTATTGAAATCAAAATTATATGTTGTTGGAAATATGAATACAGTATTATTATAGAAACTTTGTCAAAAAATATATATATATTTTTTTTTGGAGTTAGGATGAAATGTTGACAAATTTTTTTATGATTTTTACATGTTTGAAAATATTTAGTAAGTAAGAGAAAATAAGTATATAAATTAGGACATATATGAAGACTTAACACATTTCATTGTAAACTTTGGAAAATAGAATTTGTAAATTCCAAAACATTGGAGGTGGATGTATGGTAGATTTCTTCTGAGATGTAGTGGATATAAGATGGATTTTTTATTAATAGGTGGAAGAATTTATTGATTTTACAAAACTCAGCCAATTTACTTATATAATAATTGGATAAGGTGTTCATGCTCTAAACATAAATGTAGAAAATTTTTACCTCCTAATGAAGTTAAAATTGATTTGTATAGATTTGAATTTAAATATAATTATTAGTGGCAGACTAATCATAATAAGGAGAAACCTATAGAAAAGGGAGAGTCTTCTAATGGTGTGACATAAGATTTGCATGATGCAAGTAATAGATATGAAAATATAGTGTTGGATGCTAGTTGGTTAGATGTTGCAACTCACCTAAAGTGCAATGTAGAAGAGCCTCTAAATAGGGATACCCAAAACTTTTATAAAATGTTAGAAGCTGTACATCGGCCATTATGGAAAGTTGTACTAGCCATTCTATAAAAAGGCTAGATTTGACAGAGAATGTAGAATTTGTGGTTCACCTTGGTATAAGGAACAAAGGATAGGCTGAAATAGTAAATAGGTTCGCTTCAAGAGAGTGTACTATCTACCATTAATCTTGAGGTTGCAAAGGTTGAATGTTTCAATAAAGTTGGCTCTTCATGTGAGGTGGCATCATGAGGATCGAAAGGAGACAAACATTCTATGTCATTTTTTGTATGGAAAAGCTTGGAAACAATTTGATCAAAAGTACTTAGAGTTTATAGCTGATCCTTGAAATGTAAGACTTAGGTTATCATATGATGGATTCACTCTATTCGAACATAACATAACACTACATTATATTCATGTTGGCTAGTAATAGTCACTTTTTACAATTTGCCTTTAGATATATGTATGGCAACTCCATAGATGTTCTTAACCGTGATCATCCCAAGTCTAAAACATCTAAAGAGTAAAATTGGTGTGTTCATGTAGCCATTGATAGATATGTTACTCACTTTGTAGAGTGATGGTGTTCCAATGTATGACATTTCAATGAAGTAAAACTTTGAAATAAAGGCCACATTGGTGTGGACCATTAATGATTTTCCTACATATGGGATGTTATTTGGTTAGCAAATGGTTGAAAAATTAAATTGCCTGATATGTAGGGATCCACAAAAGCATTCACCTTGAAGCACAAGAGGAAACAGTTATGGTTTAATTATCACAGACAGTTTCTACTATATGATCATCTTTACAAGAGAAACAAGAACAACTTCATCAAAAATAAAGTTAAGAGATCTGAACCACCTCCAAGATTAACTGATGAATAAGTTTTTCATCGGGGTTTGTTTCATTCTAAAAGTCACATAAGCTTGGCCAATAAGGATGCTAGGATATGGGGTGAATCCTAATTGAACTAAGAGAAGCATAT
The DNA here is from genome assembly GCA_026873985.1 of Saraca asoca. Lineage (NCBI taxonomy): Eukaryota > Viridiplantae > Streptophyta > Magnoliopsida > Fabales > Fabaceae > Saraca > Saraca asoca. The sequence continues at coordinate 14,844 of JANHAO010000710.1, read as the reverse complement.
TCTGGGACTTGCCATACTAGCAATTTAACTTACTTTGACATAATCTTGATGTTATGCTCATAAAGAAGAACATCTTTCTTAATGTGTTTTATATAGTGATAAATGTTAAAGGGAAAAAAAGACAATATTAAGGTGAGGTTAAATTTGCTAGAATATTACAAAAGAAAGGAGTCAGAGCTTAAAGAGGTTGCAAATGGAAAAATACATAAACCTAAAGCTTCCTCAACACTTGGATGAGACAAGGGTAGTTTGTGAGTGAGTCAAAAACTTAAGGATCATGATGATTATGCCTCCAAATTGGGTAGGTGTGTTGATGTAGGCAATGGTAAGATACTTTGTATGAAAAGACATGACTGTCATATTTTCATGGAAAGATTACTTCCTATTGCCTTTTTTGGACCGCCAAATCCTGTATGGAGGGCTTTAACTAAGTTGAGTTAATTCTTTAGGAAATTGTGCTTAACTATCCCGGGAGAAAAAGAATTGCTCCAAATGCAACAAAATACTTCCTTGATAATATGTGAGCTTGAATGGATCTTTCCAATAGGTTTTTTCAACTCAATGAACCATTTGCCCATTCATTTGCCATTTGAAGTAAGAGTATGCGGTGTTGTGCAATAATGATAGATACGTCCATTTGAGAGATTTCTTAACAAGCTAAAGAAGAAAGTGGGCAATAGAGCTAGATTGAAGGAAGCAATATGTAAAGCTTAGTTGACCAAAGAGATAGCTTTATTTTATCAATACTATTTCGGCCTTGATGAGCAATGCCAAAGCATAAGAGTTGGTAAGAATGATGACTAGGGCAATATAACCCTAGAGCCTATTCTTTCCATATTCAATCATCGAGGACACTTTGCTAGCTTTTGCCAAGTGTGGTATTTGGATAATGAAGATTGAAATCAACTACAATACATGTACTTTTGAATTATGAAGAAGTGGAGCCATTTAAAGAGTAAGTATTCATATAGTTATCTTAATAATTCATTCCATATCTTTAACTCTGATTGGCTTAAATTTAGAATACTAATTAGCTAAAATGTTATTCCCTATAATATGTTTGTTCATTGGTTGAAGACTATGTATCCAAATAGGCAATATGAGGATACTGAAGCAATGATCAATGCACAATTCACTTCCTAGTTTTGCTCTTTTGTAAGTATAAATAATAATTACTTGTCCTATGTTACATTATTTACTATTGTGTTATTGTCAAGTTCACAGCCCCTTAAATGGTGTGGTCAATCAATATTTATTGGATTTAGCTTGGGGTTCTCTAAGACAAGTCAAAACATTTCCAATGTATTTTGTCAATGGGTATAAGTTTCACACACCAACAAAGTCAAGGGAAAAAACAATTAATAGTGAAGTATGTGTAAAGTGCATAGGGAATGTCACAATAAGGGAAGATGAATTTTATAGCATTCTTAAAGAGATTGTAAAGCTTGAGTATCCAAGATTAACAATCAAAAGAATGGTAATTTTCCACTATGAGTAGTTTAAGGTTGTGGTATAAGATTGCAACCCTAGTACGAAATAGTTGAAATCCAACATATAGGATGATATGCCAAGTATAATCCCTTCATCAATGCACAACAAGCAACACAAGTGCATTATGCACCATACCTACGAACAAAAAAATAAGAAAGGTTAGTCAGTTGTTATAAAGATCAAACCTTGTGGAATAGTTAAGGATAAACACACAGTAGAACATGCTTACCAAGATGACCATGTGTCATATGCACCTTAATTGATTATAGTAGATGATTCAATTGTTAGCTTTCATAATGAAGATAGTGGATACGAGGATGTAGATGGGCCAATTGATATAGAACAGGATGGCATATTAATTTGTTACTAGCATATATGAGTACTAGCAATATGGGGAGTTTAAGGTAAAGTTTCCATACTTTGTTTATAATTGAAATTTCTTTTTTTAAATATTATCTAACTATTTGATGCTTTCATTGTTTTTTAATTGTAGAAGTATTGGAAGTAGAACCCTACTTACAAGAAGAACATGTGGAAGAACTTTAACCATAAGGGTTCCAACAAAATGAAATATATCATGGATGAGGTGTAAAAGAGAAGGCCCACTCAACTAAGCTAGATCGGGAACAAAGAGTGAGAAGAGCTTCTCAAGTATTTGGAAGACCCTAAATTTAAGTCCAAGTCTTAATAGAATAAAATGAATAGGGCCTCAGATGAAGCTAGATAGGATTCCTCCCTACACACTAGTAGATCCATCTTATAGTAGAGCATCAGCTATAGATGATAACATTATTTAAACTTAATGTTATTTATGCCATTTATATTGTTATAGTTGTTGGTCCCAAAATATATGATCTTACCCTTTAGATCATTTGATCTAGATTGAATTCTTATTTGATTTGTGAACAACAGAAGTTTTACAGAAAAGTTGTATTTGGAAGCTAATTAGGTAATCAGGATCTTCATTGGATGACTGATTTGATATTGAATATTAGAATCAATTAAGCAAGTAAGATAGATTATATGAGTATGTGACAGAATCAATTTATTTAGTAGTTAAACAGTTTTAGCATTATAGCAAAATACAATTATGTAGTAAAGTTAAATTGCAAAAATATAAAGGATTGTAAAGAACAAGAAAGACACTACAATTTTTAAAGTGATTTAACTTTAGCTGAAATAGTAGTTAAAGTCTATATCCACTAGATCAATCCTCAACTAAATAACCTCTTTTATTAACTATAAGAGGATTTTGACTGGGATCCTAAACAGCTAGTTCATATGATAAGATTTACACTGCACTCTTGCAAAACCTATAACACAAGAATTAAATTGGGTTCTTGCTAACCTAGATACAACAATTCTTTTATCTCATCAAGGCTATGATCAACCTCATAACTAAGAGATATACAAATAATTCAATACAATTTCAACTAGCTATAATTAACTTTATAACTAAAGAAAATGCAAAGCAAAAATCAACCTCTTCCTTTGCATCTTCAATTCCTATCAACTTAGAAATTTGTGAAATTAAAATCAAGAGATAGGCAAGTAATACAATACCATCAATTGAGATGAATATCTCAATTATCTAGCTATAAATTATCTTCAGTTTTAATTCAAGATTCCCATAATTATGAGATCTAATGAGGTAGATGATAAATCCGATTTAGCTTTGATAACTTTCTATTTTTTGTACTTGAAGAAGTATGAAAACTATGTAACTAAATTAGTTTGAAATAAGGTTAGGGATATTTATAGTTCCAATAACCAACTTTCAAAAAATAACTAACTTTAGTCCTTGAATCAATTCATTTATGAATATCATAATGAATGTTCATGATCGAATCGATTTATGAATTAAATTACAGTATATTGTAAAAAGTCTTTGAATTGATTAGGGAACTGATTCAAGTAAAATTCCTAACCTTCGATAAAAATATTTTTCAAAACATTTCATCGTGAATTGATTTATGAATCGATTGGACTAGATTTTCACAAGTTTTTTAGCATGAATCGATTCATGAATCGGTTTACATAGTGTAAAATATTTTTTTATAAAACTTGCACTTGTGAAAGATCATTTAAAAATATTATTTGGAAAATGCTTGATTTTAGTTTACTTTAAGTGGCTTATTTCTACCTTAATATATCAGTTTTAATAAGCTTTCTTGAATCAAAATTGAATTGAATTCACTTACAAAAGATCCTATTAAAAATAAAATAAGCACCAGAAACTATTTGTGGATCACTTAAATCTCATACGCTTTGATCCTGCAAAATAAGGAACAAATTCTAAAACATATTGTTAGATACACAATTGTTTTTAACATCAAAACCAAATAGGGAAAGATACCAAAGCAATCATAAATGCTAACAATATTCTTAGCTAGGCTTATAAGGCTAACAATTTCATTAGCTAGGTTAATAATTTCCCTCTTTTTGATGGTGACAAACAATTTTGGATGAGCATTAAAATTCAAAATCAAAGTTTAAAATCAAAATTTAATAACAATATTATTTTTTTACTTACTCTCCCCCTTTCAAAATGACTTTTGTATATATATCACTTTTTTTATCATACTTTTCTTTAGTATATTTTTCATCTCATTTATATCTCTTATTATCTTTTCATATACCAATCTCCCCTTTTTCTTTTCATATCTCCCCCTTTTGAATTGAAATTAACATCTCCCTTTTCTAGTTTCCTTATCTAAATCTTCACTTCTCCTTATCTAAAATCCATTATTCTGCCCCTTTTGGCACATCAAAAAGCAATAATTCATCTATAAAAGGTAATGTACCAAAAAATTTAGAATTTAAGGATATTAGATTAGAACATAATCCAAATATAATACCAGAATCAATACAAAGTTTAATATCTAGAATAGTACACATCTAAAAATAATATCTCAAAATAATGTCAAGGTAATGACAAGATACAATATCCAACAACAATAATGCAAATCATCATAATGATATCTCAAAATATAAAACTATATGACCATCATCACTGTGTCAAAATACAGAAATGAACAACAAAGATAATGAGAAAGGGGATAAGGGACTAAGGGATATAGTAAACAAACAAATAGTCAATATAAAGACTACTTAGCAGGTGGAGGGTTTTGATTATCCATCTTTTGTAGTTCAGTTTCTTCATCTTGTTCTTGTATCTGCTGTGTAATCTCTAATAATTGAGTCTCAATGGAACTTAGTCTCTCATTTACTTGAGTGGCATGTCTTCTGCTGTCAAGTTCCATAGCACCTAGTCTATCATCTATTGACTCAATCAAGTTTTCCTATTTGTCTATCAATTGATCTATTCTATCATTCATATGTTTATGAAACCTTTCAATTACCTTAATTATTCTTGTTTCTGATTCAGTGGACAATCTAATTGTTGAGCTTGTGGATCCTCCAATGGTTTGAGGGATTTTTGACCTTTTCTTAGCTCATTTCCCTTGTTCATTTTCTTCCAGTCCCATTTTATGAAAATAAGATGTGCTAATCATAGTAGTTAGATTTATTTGAAAAACTTGAATTTCATTAAAAAAAATTATTTTGAATTTGGCAAAGATAAGAGTAAGAATCATGTCATATGGGAGGTATCTAATAATATCATGTCATATAGGAGTAAGGGCATATTAAAATCAAGTTATTTTTTAATAATCCATATAAAAAAGAGTTCATCCTCCACAATTTGAGTAAAATTTGTAATCCTTGGCAAATCACTTTACATATAGCATAATGCAATATCCTATCTTTAGGAGATTAGCCAGTAATGAGCAATTTTTCACTTCTATCTTTTGGGGTGGAATAAGGAAAGAGTATCCTAATGGCTAATTCCCTATTGTAATTAGAAAAGGATGTTGCATTAAGCTTTTGTTACATATCATCCATGTCGAATTCTTTTACTAAAAATTCATAATCAACAACTACATGCTTATGCATCACATAACATGAAAGTTTTCCATCAGCATCAGCAAAATTTGCATAAAAGATCTTCACTAATCTAGGATAGGTATTTCCCTTAAATGTCAAAAAATTTTCTAACTTATATTTAGCTAGAAGTTTTGATAAGTGTGTGCTTTTCAATAATTGATCACTAAAGCATTTGAAGGGTTCTACCTTCCTATTTGCTAGTTGTAGAAAGGTAGCATATTCATTTTGTCAGTTGAAATGTGCTTCCTTTTCTATAGGGGTTGATGGTAGATTTTGGGGGTTTTTGATTCTAAGAGTTTTTAAGTTAGAATTGTTAGATTGGATGTATCTAACTTTTTTGTGAAAGAATTTTGAGTAAAGAGTGTGCGAGGATTAAGATCTAATTGAGAAAGTTTGAGAGGTTTTTAATTTTGGTTAAAGGTGAAATGCGTAAAATGAATTCAAAATCAATTCAGTATATATAGAATCACACTTTGAATCGATACAAAAAGCAAAATTTAAGTATGAATTGATTTGGGTTTGAATTTTTTTCATTAAGTTTTATAAAGGAATCGATTCTGGAATCGATGTATCCAGGTTTATAGAAAATTTTTAGAGAATTTTTAAGTCTTCCTAAAACATTGGAAAATTTAGTAAATTGATTTAGGAATCAATTCATAGTATAAATTTTCAAGAGGTGAATCAATTTTTTAATTGATTTAGAAACTTAAATAAATCTTGGAAAAATTTGAATCGATTACTCAATTGATTCAAGAAGTCCTAAACTTAGTTTTCTTACAATTTTGTTTTAGAAATGTTTTCCTAACCTATTTACCAACCAATAAACTTCTCAATTTCACTGAGAACTCAAATATCTCACATTGCGTACCTACAAAACAAACTCAACAAAATCCTCGATGCCTAAGTTAGTAATTCTAATGTACAAAATCAAATAAGCATAAAGATAAAAGATATCAAAATTTATTGAAGTTGGGGGATTAAAAAAACTTTGTCTTATGGTGATTGTAACTACTATCCAACATCATGAGTTGCTTCTATTTATTCCACATAGACCAGCAAAATAGAATTTATACTAGTTTTGTTGGCACCTAATTGGTTTTGGGTCCAATTTTGTTAGTTATCACATCAACATTCCTATTTGAAATGGATGCCTTATGTAACCACACTAATTTTTCATTAGGTTTAAGCTTATATGTACCATTTCTATATGGATAGTATTTAATATGATGTCCTTTGTGATTGCAGTAAAAACAAGTAATATGTCTATGATTTCTATTTGATCTCTTCTTCCTTTGCTATCTATATCCTAAGCCATTCTTCTTTGGAAATTCTTTTTGATCATTCAAAAAGTTGTTGAGTCTAATTTTGTTATTTGCAAAGCCTTGTATAGTTTTTTATAAGCTATCTATTTCTAACCTATAAGCTTCACATTTATCACAAGTCTTACTCTCACTCAACAATTTTTCTACTAAGATATTCAAGTCACTATTTTCTTTTCTAATTGACTGATTTTTGGAGCAAGCTATCATTTTCACTTTTAGCATGCTTCAATTCATTTTTGGCTTTCAGTAAAGAATCATACAATTCAATGCATATATTATCAATTTCTTCATCACTTCCATCATCATCAAAAGAAATATACTCATCATAAGGATTAAGTTCATCTTTGGAGTAGAAAATAGACTCATTACCAAATACTTCATTGTCATCATCCAGTTTTGCCATGAGATAAAGAAGACCTTCTTCTTCTTTCTTTTCATTTTCTCCAGAGTCATTTTTATCGTCCCAAAATGCTAGATCAGCCTTCTTGTAGGACAATTTTCTTTTTTTTCTTTCATTTTCTAGTTGTCTTTTTGGGTAGACTAGGCAATCTAGTTTAATGTGTCTAGGTTTTTGCATTCAAAACAAGTAGGTACAGTGCTAACAGCAGAGTTTCCTTGATCAATTTTATTCTGATTCTTCCTTTGTGGTACTATTTTCCTCTTTTCTCTACTCCTATTTTCTTTGAGAATCTTCTTCAACTTTTTGCTTAGTAAAGCCATGTCTTCTTTTTCAATTGCATCTACATCACTTTCTGATTCTTTTTCTTCATCAGATATTTTTGTAGCCTTCAGTGCCAAAATTTTCTTTTTCTTGACATCACCATTCTTTTTATACCTCTTCAATTCTAGCTCATGCTCTTCTAGATTTCTATAGAGCTCTTGAATTCTTGGCATACCCATCTTGAGTGTTTCCTTTATGGCAGTCAACTTTGGTTGCCATTCTTTAGTAAAAGATCTTAAAACTTTGTGTGCCAAATCTGCATTTTTAAAATTTCTTCCAAGAAACAAAAGTTGGTTAGTTATGGAAGTGAATCTTTGAATGAGATCTTTGATTAATTCACCCTCTTCCATCTTGAACATTTCATACTCAGAAACTAACACATGCACCTTAGATACCTTAACCTGAATTGTGCCTACATGTGCTACTTCTAAAGTATCCTACATCTGTTTAGTAGTAATATAGTTTGAAATTCTCTCACATTCATTAGGGGATAGAGAGTTAGAGATGATCCATTTGACCTTGGAGGTAAAGAGAAGCCTCTTTCTTTCCTCTTCAATCCATAAAGACTTAGGTTTAGGATTTACAATACCATTAATCCGTGTTTATGGTGGATCATATCCTTCATCTATAATTTTCCATATGTCTATATCAGTTGCTTCAATAAAGTTTCTAATTTTCTGCTTCCAGTAGGTTTAGTGATGTCCATTAAAACCAGGTGGTTTGTATAAAAAAGGCCATTTAAGTAACAATGTGAAACTAAAATCCATTTTCTCTTTGAAAATAAGAGAGTATCAAGAGCTTGAAGCTCTGATACTAATTGTTGGTCTCAAAAAATATGATCTTGCCTTTTAGATCGTTTGATCTAGATTGGATTCTTATTTAATTTGTAAACAACGGAAGTCTTTTGTATAGAAAAGTTGTATTTGGAAGCTAATTAGGTAATCAGGATCTTAATTGGAGTGATTGATTCGATATTGAATATTAGAATCAATTACGCAAGTAAGACATTATATGAGAGTGTGACAGCATCAATTTATTCAGCAGTTAAACAGTTTTAGCATTATAGTATTATATAATTATGCAGTAAAATTAAATTGCAGAAATATAAAGAATTGTAAAGAACAAAAAAGACACTACAATTTTTAAAGTGATTTAACTTTAACTGAAATCGTAGTTAAAGTCTACATCCACTGAATTAATCCTCAACTAGATGACCTCTTTTATTAACTACAACAGGATTTTAGTTGGGCTCCTGAACAGCTAATTCATACAACAAGATTTACACTGGACTCTTGCTAACCTAGATACAATAATTCTTTTATCTCATCAAAACTATGATTAGCCTCATAACCTAGAGATATACAAAAAATTCAATATACCTTCAATTAGTTATAATCAACCTCATAACTAAAGAAGATGTAAAGGGAAGATCAACCTTTTTTTTTTGCATCTCCAATTCCTATAAACCTAGAAATTTGTGAAATTAAAATCAAGAAACAGGTAAGTAATACAATACCATCAATTGAGATGAATATCTCAATTATCTAGCTATAAATTCTCTTCAGTTTTGATTCAAGATTCTCAAAATCATGAGATCTAATGAGGTAGTTGATAAATCCGATTTAGCTTTGATAGCTTTGTGTTCTTTGCACTTGAAGAAATATGAAAACTGTGTAACTAAATTAGTTTGAAATAAGGTTAAGGGTATTTATAGTTGCAGTACCAACTTTCAAAAAATAACTAACTTTTAGTCCTTGAATCGATTCATAGTAGTTATTAACTAATGAATAGATTTGTGAATTAATTCACTTATGAATATCATAATGAATGTTTATGGTTGAATTGATATATGAATCGAATCACAGTATAATGTAAAAAGTCTTTGAATCGATTAAGGAATCAATTCAGGTAAAATTCCTAACCTTTAATAAAAACATTTTTCAAAACTTTTCTTTGTGAATTGATTTCTAAATCGATTCGAGTTGATTTTCACAAGTTCTTTAGCATGAATCAAATCATGAATTAGTTCACACAGTGTAACATGATTTTATAAAACTTGCACTTGTGAAAGGTCATTTAAAAACATTGTTTGAAAATACTTGATTTTAGTTTACTTCAAGTGGTTTATTTCTACCTTAATATATCAGTTTTAATAAGCTTTCTTGAATCAAAATTGAATTAAATTCACTTACAAAAGATCCTATCAAAAATAAAATAAGCACTAAAAACTATTTGTGTATCTCTTGAATCTCATAGACTTTGATCCTGCAAAGCAAGTAACAAATACTAGAACATATTGTTTGATACAAAATTATTTTCAACATCAAAACTAAATAGGGAAAGAAAACAAAGCAATCATAAATGCTAATAATCTTCTTAGCTAGGCTAATAAGGCTAACAATCTCATTAGCTAAGTTAATAATTTCCCTAGTAAGGCTAACAGTAGTCATGCTTATAGCATAATTTATACTACCCATGAAATTTTTCATGTTGTTTATATATCTGAGATTGGGGTAAAACTGGCCGTGGATAACTTGCTCCACTGCACCCACATCCAGAAGGACGTCTAGTAGGGCTTACCTCGAATTGCATAGTCTTATGTAAATAACTTTTCTTAACTTGCATTTTTATTATTAATGTATTGCACATTTGGTAATAAAAATATTACATTTATAATATCAAATAACTAATTGTTTTAATTTGCAGGAAAACTTCAACAAAAGAAAAGAAGACTTAGCATAGACTCAGGCACAAAGAGGTCTTGAGGGCTTTGGGGAGATGGCTGGTGAAGTGATTAGGCCATCTAGTCATGATTTGTAGGTGGACATTCTTGGTGGATCCAAGAAAGGATGGGTTTACAGGTCGAGATTTGAAGCCACAATAGGGACAGTTGTATTGGCCATTGCATGTCACTCCAAGAGTGTGTCACCTGTTGCACTACAATAACTCATGTGCATTATTGCTAAAATGCAACAACATATGTAGATCATTTGCTCCTGGATAGAGCGACATCTGTAAACTCTACAACAATAATAGAGCCAGCATCAGCCACCTTAACTTCATCCATATGACTACCGTAGCCCTTAACGTGCTACTAGCAACCGTCGCTTATATGTATCTATTGCCACCATCGTCACCGCTACAACCGATTCAACCTGCACCAGTCGGAGGTAGTGGATGTCCCATTGGTCATCAGTAGCATCAACAACAACAGCAAGAGGATGCTATCGATACAAATGAATTCATCTCCGATCTTGAGATGTAATTATATTTTTATGTATTTTATGTAAGTAACATGTTTCATACAACATTTAATTTGAATAACACAATTTATGAATTATTTAACTAATTTTATATATTCATAACTATTTATATGCATTATATGTTTAATTTTTTATTATTAAACAAATATTAATTATTAAAAATTAGAATTAAAAATATTAAAATTAATTTTTTATTACTAATTAAAATTGATTTTTTTAAAAAATTACTTTTATAAAGAATTAAAATAAAATTTTCAAAAAATTATATTAATTAGAATTTAAAAAATCAATAATTTTTAAACAATTTTTATTTATTCCAATGGATTTTCTATGACTCTTATGATGAAATTTTTGACAGAATTTTAAACAAAATTTTCAATGGTTTTACGACGGAATTTTGAATGACTTTTATGAAAAAGCATCCCCTCAAAATCCCTTGAAAAATGTTTTTTGAAGGAACAAAATTTTCAAAGATAATTTAACCAATGACCATTTTCTGTTAGAAATTAAAATTTCTGATAGAAATATCATAATTTCCAACCAAAATTTTCATAGAAAATCATGATTTTTTTATTGTGAGAGAATTTTATAATTTTGTAGTATTGGTAAAATAAAAAATTAATTGTAATATTATCATATTAATAAATTAGTTATACGTAAATAATTTAATTGGTAAATTAATAAATTTTTTTTATAGTTGAAAAGTCATAACTTTTAAAGATGCATGATTTGAATCAAAACGGTACAAATTGAATAATTTTAAAAATACGTTATTTACTTAAATCAAATCGAAATCAAATATAACATTTTAAATGCCGATTTTTTTTAATAGAAATTGACGTTGTAAGTTTTCTTTATATTATGTCAATTTACCTTTCATCCGACATGTTGGCAGTGAAATTTGGTTCGTTCGAAGAGCCCAAACTTCAGCCAACGGGATGTGAGTTTCGAGAATCAATACCGCTTTTGAAGTATTGAGAAAGATGAATCGAGAGGAAGAAAGGCAGTGATTTTTAACATGGTTCATCTAAATCTGGGCGGTACCAGACTCTACGTCCACGGTGGAGATTTTATTGATGTTGAGTGATTTGCAGGTGTCCTACTTACAAGATTGCTCCCTCTTTTCCTTGTTAATAATGTAATCCTATTTACAGAGGAAGGAGTTGTTACATACATTAATTGCTAGCTACAGTTATAGTACATCAAATAAATGTGACAAGATAATGAAAGGACTATAATCTGACTATTTGCAGCATATAGGCTGTGGAGGCGAATCCTTTAGGCTGGCTGTAGGCGACCGTTACTTGACGTCATTTCAGTCATACGGAGGATTATAGACTCAATGCTGGAGTTCAGACTTCACGATCCTTCTGAGGCACCGAGAAGGCGAGCTCGATACTACTTTTAGAGGGCCCAACGAGCTCTTGTGAGGAGGTCGGCCATTCTTTATAAGTGCCTTGCTGAGACATCGCGCAGTGAGGTGTAGCTCACTAAGGAGGAGCTTGCTGATGTGCCCTTGACGGTCGAACGACCTTCTTTATTTGCAGACCCACTGTGAAGCTTTTTGAAGGCTTCTGGCTGGGGACTGGCCTTTATTTCCTCGGGGATCCGTCCTTGTGAGGCCAATTTTAGTATACAACATGAGCCCCCCAACTCTCGATGTGCTTTGCAGACCAGGAGTTGCATGTTGCCGAGGCTGGATTCATATCTTTAGTCAGTGTCCTTCTTTGACCAAAGTGTCATGTTGAATGTCTTTTCGTTTTTGCTTTAGGCCATACTTTCTCCTGTCTTGCCATTTTTGACCATTGGCGTGACATTACGGTTTGTTTCGGGCCGTTGGATGAAGATTTAGCCAGATTTCCTCAGGATTCTTCAAAGGATTGAGCAGGTCTATAAATAGCCTGAGGTATTCTTTCCTTTGCCTTAGGGAAATCTGATGGAGGAGACTGAATAGCTTCTGGAGCTTCTTGGTGTCTTGGCTTCTGACGAAGCTTGTTGAGACTCGGATGGCCTGTTGCATGGTGGTGGGAGACACGAATGGCCCGTTGCACATGGCCTTGGCACAGAATCGGCCTGGCAGGACCTTCACGGTGTCTTCTAGCTACCTCTTCTAGCCGTCGTTGGTAGTTCTACTACCTAGCCTGCTAGTTCTGGGGATGCTCTAGTTCCAACCCAGACAGGTGCGTCGGCAGAGGAATAGGCAGGAGGGACTATGGGCTACTGCTCTATCATCAGGAGCGGGCTTAGAGACTGGCCTTTCCTCCTGCTGAACCCTCACCTCACTTGTCGAGGCTTCTCTGAATGGGTTCTTCTCCTTTCGGATGTATATAGCAAATACTTCATGTATTGTCATATGTAAATTTGTGATAATTAATGAGAACTTCTCTTTTTAGCCAATCGGTTGTGCTTTAATCTTCCAGTCTGCTCAATCTACTGCGAGTGAGGTTACGAGTGAGCTATGCCCAAAAGGTGCATCAATATGAGGGTTCTGAGAATTTATTTGTACGAGAGCTATGAAAAACTCATCCACATGCAAGCTACGGGAATTTATCTACATTGAAATTATGAGGAACTCACCTGCATGAGAGCTGCAGGTCGTAATAATATTATTTTGATAACGGCAAGGTGAAAATCATTCGCTGAGTTTTTTATTCTTATGTTTGCGAGGTAGGCTCGAAGGTCGTCTCACCCTCAATTTTGTTTGTGTTTCGAAGCCTCGGGGTAGGCTCAAGGCCATCTCACCCCCGGGCGTTGCGACATAGGCTCAAGCCCGTCTCACCCCCGATTTTGTTTTCGAAGCCTCGGGGTAGGCTCAAGGCCATCTCACCCCCCGGGCTTTGAGAGGTAGGCTCAAGGCCATCTCACCCTCGATTTTGTTTTTGAAGCCTCGGGGTAGGCTCAAGGCCGTCTCACCCTCAAGCATTGCGAGGTAGGCTCAAGGCCGTCTCACCCTCAGTTTGGTTTGTTTTTTTTTTTGTGCTACAGCGAGCTTGTAAGGGCAGAGAGAGAACCCTATCTTAATGATGTTCAGCCAATCGGTTGTTTTCATTAATTTTGACATACCGTGATCGGTACAAATTGGTAAACGACCGTTACAAGGTCAAAATATGATTCTGATGGAAGGCTCAGGCTCCTGAGTGACTACTCGCTGGGCTTATTGAGCGCGCTGCCCGGATGACTCAACTACATAATCCCGTAAGTGACCTCTTCTGATGAGGCTCTCAATGGCATTTTTTAAAGTATGACATTCTGAGGTGGTATGCCCAGCCTCATCGTGATAAGCACAGAATCTGTTCTGATTTCTGGATCCAGGGAACGACCTTAGTGGCCGGGGTTTCCTGAAGTCCTCATTATGCCTTTCTGCGACAAAGATTCTATCCTAAGTAGCTGACAGGATGCTATAGCTCTCGAAGTGGTCTTTGAGTCGCTAGGATTTTGCCTTCTTGGTGAAATGAGAAGTGGGGCCATCATGACTCTCGCTATTCCTCTTTTTGCTCGTGGTGGGACCGCTTTGGCCCACTTTATGCTTAGGTCCCCCCATTCCGAAGGTTTCTTCCCACCTTATTTGCTTGGTCGCTCGATCATAAAATTCGACGAGATCTCGAGCGAGGGACTTGTAGAGGCTTCTGTATAGTTTACCGTCTTTGTGAAGTTCCATTGAGATGGCTGTCAAAATGCTCTCCTCCGAGGGGTTTTCCACGGAGTTAGCCTCGTGTCTGAATCGAGCTATGTAATCTTTAAGTGACTCATTCCTGCACTGGAAGAACATCACAAGGTGGCAGGGAGGCACGAGTTGTCTCTTCCGCGCTCGATACTGGTCAACGAATTTCTTCTGACCACTACCAGAAAAAATGTTTTTGGTGATCGAAATTAGCGACCGAAAAATTCGATCTCTAATTGCGATCGATTTGCAACCAGTTTACGGCTGATCGGTGTAGAAAAAAATTTAGTGGTATAGAGACTGAATCAGCGACCGAATATTCGGTGGGCAGTATTTTGGTAACTATTCGGTCACTGTGTAGTGGCAAATAGTTACAATATATTTAGTCACTTTTGCTACCGAATATTTCGGTGGCCATATTAGGTTTAGCCACCGAATTTT
>JANHAO010000709.1:0-38243 GCA_026873985.1 Saraca asoca | reverse complement strand
CAAGGAAAACATAAAATGAGAATGTTTATTGGATGTGTGGCTTACAAATTAAGATCAAAGTCAAAGCTATAGATGAAGGCAAGCAAAGTAGAGAAATGGAAAATGAAGAAAAATGAGATTAGCAGCAACACACAGTAACACAATAACATTTAATTTATAGTAGAGAAACAAAAGCATAACGACTACCCTAACTCCATCAGAAAGAAATCAAGCGATGTAACTAACATTTTGTAAATAGAAAGGTGTAAGATTGATGTGCATAAAATAGTGTGCAGGGCATTGTGAACTTAGATAGAAAGTTGAGTGGAATTAGCATTTAAAATGATCCATACCATGCATTCATAGAGAAAAGTAAATTCTAGGATTGAAAGCAACAAATACAATACAATCAAATCTAGTGGTATGACTACAGGTTCACTTTCTAGTGTTACTTGGCCATTGTGCAGCATCAGCACATAATTTAATACAATTACTTAACAACAACACTAGTTTGTTTATTAATTTTGGCTAACAACAGGATGATACAACATCATTAAACACATATACATACATACATACATATATAAAGTTAGATAACAAACATGCTTGGTAATAAGTCAAATATGACGATATTTGAATACATGCAACTACCAAATTGGAACTGCTGCACTAGAACTAGCTCCTAAAATGGTGTAGAGTGCTTTCACCTACCAGAAATAACAATTTTTTTTTTTTTGTGAATGTGTGCAGAGACTGGTTATGGTGAATAAGAAAGTTCAGCCAAAATGTATATTCACCCAAAATGACTCAGGTGATTATTAGTTCAACGTCAAGTGCATTGATGTCTCCAAAAACAGGGTTATGTGGGTTTCTAATAAGCTACAAAGAACATAGAAGGGCACTAGAGTAGTTTGGTGCACACAATAATAGGAATTCACCGGTTGGGTTTAGAAAATAAAGCATCTTTCACTAATTGATGTATTTATTATGTTTATATCTAACTTTACAAAGATAGAAAAAGCTTGCAGTGATGACAGTGATTTTGAAAAATGAATGACCTAATATCTTTAAATTTAATAGAACTTTAAGGCTTTGAAGATCCACAAGGAGAGATGGGATTCTATTGCAAATGCTTAAACTTGAAATTCTAATTTACTTATCAATTATATGTTGGCACAAATAATCAATCACATTTTTAACTTAGCATATATGAATGACATTTTTAGCTTTGAAGATATACAGTGCTTGTAGTCACCAAGCATATTTGAAATTACATATGCACTTCGGTTCCTTTCTCTCATTAATAATCAATCACATTTCCTACCATTGATTTCCTACATTAAAAATTAAAAATAATTATTTTACCCATTTAAAATAAATTCTAACTTTTTTATATTCATGAAGATTGAGCCAATTTCCTACCATTGATTGGGGAATGTTTCAGAATAGTATTAGAAGTGTACAATAGCCATAAAACGAAGATAGGCACAGCATCAGAAGAAAGAGGCTTCTGAACATACCTTGAAAAGTGACAAAAAACAAAGTTTATCGATGTAACGAGGTCAAAAAGTATAAGAGCAATGCAGAACAAACTTTGGTTTTCATTTCGATCTCGACAAAAAACCCTTCCTCCATCCTTAGCAGCTTCCATTTTGATCTTGACTACAGAGAGCAGAGCAAACTTTAGACAATAGGTTTTCATTTATGCAAAAAGGGGTTTCTGAGTTCGGGTTAAAGGGATGGTGAGAAGTAGTGCTAATGTATGGGTTTTAATTTTTAACATAGCAGCAGTTGTCACTTAAACCGCTGCTATTGTTAAACATAGCGGCAGTTGTTACTTAAATCATCACAAATGTTAAAAATTTCTTAAAACATAGTAATGGTTAAATAAAAATCACTGTTATAAAGCATTTTAGAGGTGGTTCACATAACTGCTTCTAAATAATCATCGCTAAATAGTACCATTTTTTGTAGTGTCACTTCACTATTTAACTTATGGATTGATATGATTTTTATGGTGTTTTGGAGCTTGAATCTATTAGATATAGCATGTTTCTATTAAATGGAATCATAATCTAATCATAAAAGATTAGTTGAAGAGGAAAAATCCTTGAAAAATCTAGAAGCTAATAAGCTCTTATTTTGTGTTCTTGAAGAATATTGAAGATCTTGGTGGGATCTGTTCCATTTGTTTGTTTCCAACTACTAAGGTGAGTAATCCTTAACTTTCTTGTGAATTATGATGTGTATTTGTTTGTGATTTGTTGATTAGTTAGTGTAAATGGATAAGATTACTTCTTGGTAATTGTGTAGCCAAAATTTAAAGTTCAATGGACCTATTGAGATATAATTGGTTTGGTATGGAGATAGCTAAGTTTTAAACTTATTGAAACTTTCAAAACATGTTGAAATAAGGGTTTACAGTAGAAGGTTGAATATAAAGTTTCTTCCCATGTTTTTATGCTATTTTCATGTGAAATCTGCTAGTGCAAGTTGAATTACAACTTTTTGAACTAAACCCACGATCATGCTCGCAAAAACCTAGCACTTTTGCTTTTATGAATCATCTCAGATTGTGAACTAAATTTCTACGATTTGAATCAATATTTCCTACTTTGTTTTTTGATTTTGATTGTGATTTCAATCATGTTTAAATTTGGACTTCCTAAAAATTTCTAAAATTTGATGAGCAGACTCGTATTTTCAACTGAATTTCCTCAATTCTTCTTGACTTTCTTCAATAACTCTAATCGTGATTCTACTCAAATTGCAAATCCAATTTTGCTCGCAATTTTGATCGTACCTCTAGAAATTTTCTATTCTTTTCAATTCAAACTTCTTCCTCTTTAAAAACTATTCTATTTCTTTAGGTCTAAACTTACATGAGACATAATTAAGTTGAATAAAACAGATGAGAAGTCTTGAATGAGTAATTTCCAAGTTAATACTAATTAACTTAGTAATTATCCATACACATTGAAACTTTCAAAACATGTTGAAACAAGGGTTTACAGTAGAAGGTTGAATATAAAGTTTCTTCTAAGTTTTTCTATTATTTTCATGCAAAACCTACTAGTGCAAGTTGAATTGCAACTTTTTGAACTAAACCCACGATCATGCTCATAAAAACCTAGCACTTTTGCTTTTATGATTCATCTCAAATTTTGAACTATATTTGTATGATTTGAATCGATATTTCCTACTCTATTTTTTTTAATCTGATTGTGATTTAGATCATGTTTAAATTTGGACTTCCCAAAAATTTCTAAAATTTAATGAGTAGACTCATATTTTCAACTGAATTTCCTCAATTCTTCTTGACTTTCTTCAATGATTCTAATCACGATTCTACTCAAATTTCAAATCCAATTCTACTTATGATTCTAATTGTACCTCCAAAATTTTTCCATTCTTTTCAATTCAAACTTCTTCCTCTTTAAAAACTATTCTATTTCTTTGGGTCTAAACTTACATGAGACATAATGAAGTTGAATAAAACAGATGAGAAGTCTTGAATGAGTAATTTCCAAGTTAATTAATTTCCAAGTTAATACTAATTAACTTAGTAATTAACCATACACAAATGTTATGGAAGCAATATGGATAGTTATAAAGATAGTATAACAAAGAATGTAAGTTTGAAACAATATTGAAATGATGGTCTATATGTGGATAATAGGAAAATGATTGTGATACTTGTTATAATAATGGGACCCATATAATTATGGTTGAGGTCCAAGTTTGAATATTCTTTAAGAACTGGCTTGTGATATATAATGACAATGATATGTGATATATGCAATAAATATGATATCAAATATAGGTGAAAGATAGATGAGTTGATAATATGATGCAAATGATGCTATTAAGATACTTAAAAATTTCCCATGAAACATGGGACGATAAGTGATGAATGACTGTGATTGTGAAAATTCAATTACTATAAGTAGTATTATGGTGTAAAGTTTGATAATGTATACAAGATATTGAAAAATATATGATGATCACTATTAGCATTATAATCATAGTAAATGATTATATAGTGTAAAGCTTTTTATGTACATGAGACATGGTATAAGATACAATGTTATGAATGATATGAGAATGATGGAATATAGCATGAGAGAAAGCACCAGACTTCAGATTACCATAGAAAGAGGAGTCGATCATCTCCCAGCCATCGGTCTGAAACTTAAGATCACATGGTGAAGAAGCTACTTCAAAGGGTAAAGCAATTATAACAACACCCTCGGATTGGGGACCATCAGGATCGTTATGACAAGAGGACGTCATTCACCAAGGAGATCGAGAAAGAGCTTCTCCTACACAAGCTCAAAGTTCCCACTATCATAAAGTACAATGGGGACAATGACCCATACAAGCACCTGGATACATTCCAATGTACAAATGGATCTTCGGATGATCAATCCTTTGGTCAAGTGTAATGTTTTTCCAGCCATTCTAGGGCACATACCCTAAATATGGTTCAGGAATCTTAAAGCACATAGCATTGATGCTTGGGAAGAATGCCAGAAGAGGTTCATCAGTTAATACAGGGAACTGAGAAAAGAAGGCAGTTCACACCTCCCTGCCACCTCGCGACAGTCTTTCAATGAAAGAATGAATCACTGAAGGACTATATTACCTGGTTTAGACATGAGGTTAGCAATCTAGAAAACCCCTCAGATGAGAGCATCTTAATAGTGATCTCAATGGGACACTGCAAAGACAGAATACTATATGAGAGCATATACAAGTCCCCAGTGAAGGATAGGAGAATTCTATGAATGAGTTACCAAAGAGATCATATGGGAGGACACCTTCGGCCCCAAGAAATTTAAGGATGAGGCAAATGACTCTAACCAAACTAAAAAGAGGAGTAATGCTGGGAATGGTAGGGAGAGTTAAAAAGATGACCTCGAAAATAAGGTCACAAAGAAGGCAAAAAATGAGCGATCTCAATGTAAAGGTTACTATGATAGCTATAGCATCCTATCGAATACTCCAGAAAAGATTTTTATGATGAAGAAGGATAAGGAGGATTTTAGGAAGCCCAACCCTATAAGAATTCCTGATTAGTTGAGAAACAAGAACAAGCATTATGCTTATCATGATGAAATCGGGCACAACACTTTGGAATGCAGGGCACTCAAAGATACAATTGAGGACCTGATCAGAAAAGGTTGTTTAAGAGATTATGTGGTACGACTCGCAAAGCAGTGACCTTAGCAACATCAGTAACCTATACAATAGCAACGCCTATAGACTCCCGTGTAGGAGGAGGCACCCTTAGTAAGAACTATATCCACCATCCATGGTGGGTCACACATTGTAAGCACCTCAAATAGGTCACATGAATGCTACGTGTGAGAAACGAATCACATTCTACTTACAGGACATGATAGATTTGAAGGTCACACTAAAAAAGCAAAAGGACCTCGAACAACATCACCTTTATAGAAGAGGATGCATGAGGAATACATTTTCCCTATAATAATGCACTGATTATTTGAGCCAGAATCGACAATGTGGAGGTACAAAGGATTATGGTTGAAACGGGCAGCCCGATGAATGTAATGAACAAAGGATGTTTTGAGCAGATGGGCTTGAGTATAGGTCAACTGAAGCCTTTCCCAGAGCCTTTTATGGCTTTACAGGAGATGTAATACTACCGACGGGGCAGATCAGACTCCCTATTACTCTTAGCGATTTGGGATGCCAAGCAGTCATCTTAGTAGATTTTCTAATCATCGATTGCCCCTCAGCCTATAATGTGGTACTAGGGCAACCTGTAATGAATGACCTGAACATGGTTACATCAAACAGGACACTTAAAATTAGATTCCCAACTCTCAATGAAATTGGATATATGCGAGGTAAGCAACACATAGCCCAACATTGCTACAAAGAAGCAATTAAGCTAAGGGTGAGAAGGAAGAAGGTTAATATGGTTTCTGGTAGAGAAACACAAGCTATGAGCACAACAAGGGTCAGTTATGATATCAACCCCTATGAGGTAGGTGCAGACAGTGCAATCAAACCTAATGGAGGAGCTCAAAGATGTACAAATTAGTAAGGTAGATGTTGAAAAATTCCTCAAGCAGGGAAAAAACTTGTCTCTGGATATAAAAACCCTATTAGCCAAATTCCTTAAAGCAAACATGGACGTTTTTACTTGGAACCATGTGGATATGGTAGGAATTGATCCTGAGATCATGTCACATAAGCTCAATATCGATCGTCATCTCAATATCAACCTTCATTAGAAGCCATTCTATTAAAAGAGGAGGCTAATGACTGCTAAGTGATACATCGCTCTCAAGGAAGAGGTGGATAAGCTTTTGGCTAATCAGTTCATCTAAGAAGTTTACTACCTAACTTGGGTGGCTAACCTTGTACTCGTAAGAAAGAAGAATGGGAAATAGAGGACTTGCATTGACTTCACGGACCTCAATAAGGCATATTTAAAGGATAGCTTCCCCCTACCAAGGGTTGATTAGCTCATATATGTAATTACTGGTCACTTACTTTTCAGCTTCATAGACGCCTACTCAGGGTATAATCAAATCCCCATGAACGTACAAGATGAGGAATATACCTCATTTATCACTGACTGCAAGTTATATTGTTGCAGGGTGATGCCCTTTGGACTAAAGAATGCAAGGGTAACATACTAGTGGTTGGTTAATATGATGTTCAAAGTGTAGATCGAGAAGACAATGGAGGTTTATGTGGATGATATGCTAGTAAAATGTGAATAGGTCATCAACCATGTCTGTGACGTAAGGAAAATGTTCCAGATTTTGAGGAGGTATTAAATGAAGCTAAATCCCCACAAATGTACATTTAGGGTGGCTTTGGGAAAATTCCTTGGATTCTTAGTCAACAACAAGGGAATTGAGGTGAATCCAGAGAAAATCAAAGCACTTATTGATATGAGATTCCCTACTGGAATCAAGGATGTACAAAGCCTAAATGTCCAAGTTGCAGCGCTCAATAGATTCATCTCCAAAGAGATAGACAAATGCATCCTATTCCTTGATATGCTGATGAAGACAAAACTATTTGAGTGGATGGAATAGTGCGAGTCCGCTTTCCAATAACTGAAGCAATATATGGGCTGAGCTCCTCTTTTATCCAAACTAAGGAAAGGTGAAAAGCTTATCATTTACATGAGGATATCTCAGCATACTCTCAGTATAGCACTAGTACTGGAAGAAGGAGGAGCACAGTTCCTAGTCTACTATGTAAGCAAGAGGTTATTAGATGTTGAAATGAGGTACTCACTAATGGAGAAACTTACCTACTGCCTCGTGGTTGTATCGAGGAAGCTATAACCTTATTTTCAAGCACATACCATAGAAGTGATCACACAGTTCCCACTAAGGCAGATCTTAGCAAAGACTGATACCTCAGGTCGTCTGCTAAAGTATGCAATTGAGCTAGCCCAATTTGACATTAAGTACAAGTCCGGGCCAACAATCAAAGGGCAAGCCTTAGCAAACTTCATTACAGAGTTCACAGGGCCTGCAGAATAAGAAATAGAGGCTTTAGAGGCCCCATATTAGGAATTGTATGTTGACGAGTCATTAAGCGAACAGAAGGTTGGGGCAGTGGTGCTTCTGATCAGCCCTAAGGAACATAAAATCCTCTGTATGCTAAGATTTAGTTTTTAGGCTACAAATAATGAAGTTGAATATGAAGCATTATTAGTGGGGCTCACATCGAAACACAGGCACCCTAAATTTGATGTAGTCAAGCTTTCATAACTCTTCAATGACCCTTAGAATATAACATATTTATGTATGCAAGGTTTTTATCTTTGGAATGAGAAACACACATTGCATTAGCTAAGCCACCAAAGTAATCTCACTATTTTGCATAGCGCTCTTATCATCTTATCCTTTTGTGCATAAATAATACTCATTAATGTCATATCCAGAATAAGATAAGACTTTCATACAGAATCTGTTAGCTAACCATCTTGTAGTTTCAGAAACATCATTTAGTGTCGATGTCAATTGAAAGTGAACTCGATTATAGAACCAAGTGATGAAGGAATGGTTATGTTTAACTTGTACCCACTAGTCATTCTTTCCATGAGTCTACTCTCCTATAAGGGTTATATGCTCTTCCAAGTAAGGCTTCACTTATTTACTATTATGCAAGATGTAAAGGTGTGCTTGTAACCACATTTCATGACATATGCTTACCCACTCGAGTCTCCTCAGTTCTTCTATCATGACGAGACCTAAGAACTATGATAGCTTTTATATTTCATAAGTATTCATTGCAGAACTCAACAACCTCTTCAGTTATATAGCCTTCAATAATACATCCTTGAGGCTGATGTCAATTCTTCATATGCCCTTTTAGGATTTTCATACATCACTCAAATGGGTACATCTACCTCAAATAAACATGTCCATAAAGTTTTATCTTTCTCACCAAATGAACAACTAAGTGCACAATGATATTAAAAAAGGAAGTTGAAAAATATATCCCAAGTTGACATAGTGTAATAATGACTTCCCATTTGCAAGTTATCTAATTTCTCAAGTCATCTACTTTGTTACATATTGCATTGAAGAAAAAACAAAGTCTAATGATGGTGTCTTTGACATGTTTAGGCAATATCGGATAGCCATTGATAATAGTTATTGCACCAAAACATGACAGCCATGAGACTTCAAACAAAGTAATGTCAAATATTTCACTAAAAAAATGCTCTTGATGTTTGGAGAATACACATGTGGCACCTTATCACCACGTAGATACCCATAGAAACTTGTTTTCTCCTTTCTAGACATAGTATGACAAGCTAGAGGCAAATACGTATGTTAACCCTTCTTCTTTGGTGCTAATTCCTTTTGTATTGTCATTTCAACTAAGTTTAGTATGGCTTTGATTCCATCCATGGTCTTATCAGATATGTTCAAAAGCATTCCAATGAGATCAACATATATAAGATTTGCCAAAATGGAATATCAGAGAATATGGGCTTCTTTTTTTCATGAAGTCTAATCACTATTAGGTGTACAGGGTTTGTCAAAAATGACATCAATATTTTTCACTTATTGATAAACATGGTTTCCAGTTAATGGCCTTGAAGCTCTTCCCTCATTTGATGACCCATTGAAAACCTTTCTTTCCATGCTTAAGTTAATAAGAAGATGTATCTTTCTCACAAATAAGGCTTCATAAATTGGAAAGTCATTCATTGTACAAAAGAGCAAGGAAAGCAATTGAAAAAGAGTTTAGACAATATACGTCTAACACCCGCTATACCTTCATTTCATATCATCCTCAGGTCTTTAACAAGAGGTGCCAAGAAAACATCTATACATTTCCATGTTGTTTAGGGTCCAAAATCATCAAAGACATTATATACTTGTGCTTCATACATAACCATGGAGGTAGATTGTAAATCATTAATAGAATAGGCCATGTCTTATGTTTGTTGCTCAAGTCACCATGAGGGTTCATTCCATCTATATAAAGTTCAAGCCTAAGATTTCTTGCTTCACTACCAAATTCAAGGAAAAATAAATCAAGTGTTTTCCATTGAGAAGAATCAACCATATGTCGAAGCTTGTTATTAAAAATTACCCTATTTGTATGCCATGTTAAGTTCTTGGCATCTCTTACATTAGTAACCATGTGTTCAAACCTTGGTATTATTAGAAGATACCATAACACCCTAGTTAGAGCCCCTTTATTTTTCATGACATCATTCTTCTTTAATTTGTAATGTGATGCCCACATTTTGGACACTCATGTGAATTTTTGTACTCCTTTTGACATAATATACAATCATTAAAGGAAGTATGTATCTTCTTATACTCCATATCCATTGAGCACAAGATTTTCTTGCCCATATATATAATTTGAAAGTTCATTACCTTCTGGAAGCATGTCTTTCAACATTTCAAGTAAGCCTGTGAAACTCTTGTCACTCCACCTATTCCCCCTTTCAAGTTAAACTTTGGTACAAACTAGATACAAAGGATTTTCTACATCATTTAATTAGGTTTCAAGGATATGCGACCACTCAATAAAATTATCTTTAACAATATCATGCACCATATCCTCCAATTAATCATCTAAACCCATATTAATTTTATCGTTTTGATACCCTCTCTTGTCTTGATAACTACAAGACATACTACACAATTCACTTTCACTGTATCATATCCATTGTATATATCCTTTATCAATGCCATGAATAAATAAATGATCTTTTATTTCCTTGACTTTTATTCTCTTAACACGACAATCTCACAGGAAAACACCAAATCAGCCCATTACTATTTGCAACATGTGGATCAATAAGAAATTTAATAAACTTCTTAACCCTATTTGCATATTCTTTACTTAACTAATCAACAAACATCCACCTATTGTCCATGATAATCCAATCTAAATTTCAATAAATACATAAGTCAACAAATAATTTTAGATATATTTAATTCAAAAAATCCTTGAATTATTTAAAATATTTTTCACTATCATGATCGCAAGCTTTTGAAATGTGCTAGAGTGCTTTCACTTCAGGTTGACTCAATCCAAAATTAAAAAACAACTAGGGCACACAACCAAACATAATTAGCACATAATTCATCTTATCCATGCAACATCAATCATTAATAAAATCCAAAAAGAAAAGTAGCTACTACTTAGAAACAGTGAGAGCAAGACGAAGAAAATTGGTTCAAACCATCAAGAAAGGGAGAGTGAGAGTGAGCTAGGCCTTTATGATTGGTGTGAGAGTAAAACAAAAAGTGAGAGTGTTTTTAAATCATTGGAGATGGAAGGGGAGAAAGCCATGATTTTAAACCAATAAGAGAGTGAGAATAATGGTCAGTTCTATAAAAATGTCTACAAAATTGGCAGACTTTTGATGTTGATTTTTTAGTAAGAATCGACATTTCAATTTTCATTTATGCACGTATTTTCTGTCACCACATCTCCTTTATTTTGAATTATTTTTATCCATTTTATTTTTAGATAATATATTACAATTTTCACAAATAAATTTTCCAAAGGCTAATTATTTTTTGAATTATTTTGTCCATTAAATAATGCTTAAAATTTAAATTATTTTAACCAATTTAATATTATTAAATTCTTAAAATATTCTGTAATCTTAGTAAATGGAATTATTTGATTGAGAATAGGAAAAATTGATTTGAGAATAATTTTGTTCATAAATAAAATTAGACCAAATAATTCAAATTTTAACAAAATGTTAAAAAAAAAATAGACATCTCTGTTATTACATCTAACTAATAATTAATAAATAGATATATCTTATTATATCTAATAGTTTTCATTTTAGACGTCAGTTAACATATTGAAACTGTTTCTCTTGACTCGTTTTTTTTTTAAAATACAGGCATCTGATACATCACAAAATATTCAATACATTACAAATTCAATATATTGCAAAAATGTAATCTATCACAATTACTCAGTAGAATAGAGTAAGAGAAAGTTAATCTATTAATCTCAAATACAATCAATTTTAGCGTAAGTGTAAGGACCAGAATCTCCTCCAAAGTATTGCAAAAGTCAACAAAAAAATTCATAGGTTGTCACTCAATCTGCTAAATATAATTAGCACCTTCCAAAAAAAATAAAATCATTCATATATAATCATAGATCATAACATTCATAAGTCTCACCATATATATATATATATATGAAATACAATATTTCTAAATGTATGTATAGAGACTTTAGACATCAATTTCCATTAAAAAATGGACATAGTTTCTCTCAATGCATATTTTTTCTTAAAAATAGAGATTTCTAATATTATATCTAATATAAAATGTGTGGTGACTTTAACAGTTACTTTTCATATAAAAAATCAATGTCATTTCTTTTAACATGTATGTTAAAAAAACAGATATAGTTTAGATATCGGTTTTTGTTAAAAACATCGATGTAGTTTCTCATAACATATATATTTTTTTTTTAAAAAATAGAGATCACTAATATTACATCTAATTTAAAATGTATGGAGACTTTAGACATTAATTTTCTTTAAAAAAATTGACTTCATTTCTACTAACTTGTCTTTTTCTAAAATAGACATTTAATATTATGTATAATAATTTTCATTTTAGATATCAGTTAATATGTTAAAACTGATGTATAAATAATTAAAAAAAATTATTTAAAAAAAAGAGATATAAAATTTATTACAAAACCTTCAATACATTACAAAACATATATGTTATAAAAAAAAATTTAATTAGATATAAATTTAACACATTACAAAACATATAATCTATTACAATTATTCATCACAAAATCATCTCACACTTATTGATCAAGGAAGTTATATTTCTTAATGGGTTTTTTATCACTTTTCCTATTAATGATGATGTGATCCCTTGTCAGTATTTCAGCATATTTTCAGTAGTATAAACAAGATGATTTGAAAATAGGGATACTTACTAGTAGGTGTCAAACGTGTTAATTAGCATGCTTTTGGACAAATGAGGTGCTACCACATGTCTGTAATATATTGATAACATCAACAAGGTTTCCACTAGGCGGTTACTGGTGTCACGTTGTTTATATAGGCTTGAGTCATGCCTTTTGTCATGTGTTGTTTGAGAGGCTACTTCACCAGGCTCTCATTTTGTCAAGTTTCGCACCTAAGTCAATTGACCATACGTGGTTAGTCGATTAACATTGGCTAAGCTGCATGCCAAAGATGATTCCTCAACTAGTCCCAGTGATTTACTTAGGTCAATTGTCTACAATATGTATTTAAGCCTTTAAATCTAACAAGTAACAGTAATTTCATGTATCACATTTGAAGCATAAAGGAAGCAAATATCAAGTATCCTCTCTCATTCGATAATTAAGACTTTGTTTGTTTAGTTACAAGATATTTTTTCGTTGGAAAATCTCATTTACTTGTATATAAGCAAAGGATTTGCATGTTACTTATATACTTTGTAATTAATAAAATAATGATACCATGATAATGGGGGAATACATCTTCCTCTCATATTCTCCTCATGTAATATTAAATAAATAAAATATTTTTTATCATCTTAATAACTTATCACTATAAATACAATACAAATAAATGAAGTTATTCTTACAGAAAATGGTTACCTTGTTTGACAACTTAGCAAGAGTAATTAGTTCCATTAATTTCTTTTTCAAATCAAATGACTATCCTAGATCCTATGTAGCTAATAGCTACCATTACTATAGAATTATAGTTACACATTGGTTATTTTACACATGTCACATCAGTTTGGATACAGACATTTATCTAAGTGATATTGTAGGTTAAAATAATCCATGTTAATTTTCTAACCAATGTGTATATTAAGAAATGATGTCGGTTTCTAATATACAAATGACTTTTTTGTTTGGAAAAACTTTTTATACATTGATTTTTATATATAACTAACATTTTTTTTACTAAAAACATCAATTTTTATCACAAATTGACTTCTTTTCTCAACCACTAAAGATGTTGGTTTTATAAAATAACTTACATTTTTTCTCAAGTACTAAAGATGTCGATCAGATTTTATCATAAGGAGACATCTTTTCTCCACCACTAAAGACATTGGATTTATAAAATAACTGACATCTTTCTTAACCATTAATGACCAATAAAGATGTTAGTTTCATAAAAAAATGACATCATTAGTGGATAAAATGACATTGATTTTATTTTGCATAAAAATCAACATCTTTTCCCTTAAAAAAAACTATAATGTAGCTACAATTTTTTTATAGAAACTTGGGATCAACAAAAAATTTAAGACATTACAAAACTAAATTAAATCAAAATATTTCAAATTAATAACATGTCTATACATAATAATCATTTACTTACTTTCTAATTAAATTCCCTTAATTATACTTCTTTTTTAGTTAAGTTTTCTCTTGTAATGCAATTTCTAACATTAGTGAGAGCTTTAAGTAAGAAATATTTTAAACGTTACAATCTGCATCCATATAAGTTCAAGCTATATTTTTATATATATAATTTATGAGAGTCAATTTACTAGAAAGATTGAATTTTATTTTTTATGAAATTAGCAAAATGATATATCTATTTCATATAAGCAACTAAATTAAATTTATATGAAACATGTTGCAGCACTAATTCCTAAGAGTAAATTTAAGAAGCTATACAAATTGTATATTATTACTAGATGACTAAATTCCTTCTTGGGGCAGTTTCTTTTCCATTGAAATCAAACAATTTTATTATCAAGCAATCTTAATTTTAATAAACACATAATCAAATAAAAATATCTAAACTAAAAATGATATAGTCAATTGCCCGCATAGACATTGTACATATAATATATCAAGCATAAACATTTAAATTAAAAATTATATAATTTTCTTCATATACAATAAACCCAATCAATTACTTTCAATATTTCCTAATTTTTTCTCTAGGAGAATTTTCAACCTATATCCCTTCACCATAATCATCTCACATATAGAACTCCTCCAAGTTACCTTCATCATTCATCGGAGGTAGTCTTGAAGAGAAAGAAAGGGTCTCCTAATCATTATTCATGTCTTCTTCATCCCTATCACTAGTAATTTGTCTCTTCCCTTGAAGAATTATAGGCCACTTCTTATTACTCGGGTTTGTGATATAAAAATCTATTTTGCTTGGGATGCCATTATGAACGATTCTTCCTTTTGAACCTTCTTACTAAGATTTGCCAATGTGAACCCTAATTCATCGACTCGGATGCCATTGTTATTCTCAATCCATTTACATTAAAACACAGGCACCCTTAATTTGATGTAGTCAAGCTCCCATAACTCTTGAATGACCCTGTAATATGACATATTTATGTATGCATGATTTTTATCTTTGGAATGAGAAGCATACATTGCATTAGCTAAGCCACCAAAGTAACCTCACTATTAGCATAGTGCTCTTATCATCTTATCCCTTTATGTAGAAGGAATACTTGTTAATGTCATATCCACGATAAGATAAGACTTCCGTGCAAGGCCTATAGGCTAACCATCTTGTAGTTTCATAAACATCATTTGGTGTCTATGTCAATTGACAATGAACTCGATTATGGAACCAAGTGATGAAGGAATGGTTGTGTTTAGCTTACTCCCACTGTTCGTTCTTTTGACGAGTCTACTCTCCTATAAGGGTTATATGCTCATCCAAGTAAGGCTTCACTTATTTACTATTATGCAAGACGTAAAGGTGTACTTGTAACCACATTTCATGATAGATGTTCACCCACTTGAGTTTGTAGTGTACCCTTACCTTCAATTCTTCCATCATGATGAGACTTAGGAACTATGATAGCTTCTACATTTCATAAGTATTCATTGTAGAACTCAACAACCTCTTTAGCTATATAGCTTTCAACAATACATCCTTTAAGCCGATGTCAATTCCTTACATACCTTTCTAGGATTTTCATATATCACTCAAACGGGTACATCCACCTTAAATAAACATGTCCATAGAGTTTTTTCTTTCTCACCAAATGAATAACTAAATGCACCATGATGTTAAAAAAGGAAGTTGAAAAATATATCTCAAGTTAACAAAGTGTAATAACAACTTACCTTTGCAAGTCATCCAATTTCTCATGTCATCGACTTTGTTACATATTATATTAAAAAAAAACAAAGTCTAATAATAGTGTCCCTTACATGTTTAAGCAATATCAGATAGCCAATGATAATAGTTATTGCATCAAAACATAACAGCCATGAGACTTCAAACAAATTAATGTCAAATATTTCATTGAAAAAAGGCTTTTGATGTTTGAAGAATACCCATATGGCACCTTAACACCATGTAGACACTCACATAAACTTGTTTTCTCCTTTCTAGACATAGTATGACAAGCTGGAGGCAAATATGTATGTTAACCCTTCTTCTTTGGTGCTAATTCTGTTTGTATTGCCATTTCAACTAAGTCTAGTATAACTTTGATTCCATCCATGGTCTTACCAGATATGTTGAAAAGCATTCTAATGAGACTGTCACAGATATTTTTCTCCACATATATCACATCAAGATTATGTCTCACATTCAAGATTTTCCAAAATGGAATATTAAAGAATATGAGCCTCTTTTTTCACAAAGTCTAATCACTATTAGGTGTATAGGGTTTGCCAAAAATGACATCAATATTTTTCACTTATTGATAAATGTGGTCCCTAGTTAATGGCATTGGAGTTTTTCCCTCATTTGATGATCCATTGCAACCTTTTTTTTGCCTACAATAATGGTGGAACTAGGGAAGAAATCTCCGATGATTGAGATACACTGTCTTTTTTCCATGCTTAAATTGATAAGAAGACGTATCATTCTCACAAATAAGGCATGCTTTATGTCCTTTAAAATCATATTCAAAAAAGTTTCCATAAATTGGAGAGTCATTCATTATGCAAAAGACCAAGGCATACAATTGAAAAAGACTCTTGATAGCATGCGTTTAACACTTGATATACCTTCATCCTATATCATGCCAAAGTCTTCAATAAGAGGTGCCAAAAAGACATCTATACATTTGTTGGTTGTTTGGGATTTGAAATCATCAGTGACATTATACACTTGTGCTCCATACATAACTAAAGAGGTAGATTATAAATCACTAATAGAATAGGTCATGTGTTATGTTTACTACTCAAGTCACCATAAGGGTTCATTCCATCTATGTAAAGTTCAAGAATAAGATTTGTTGCTTCACTACCAAATTCAGGAAAAAATAAATGAAGTGTTTTCCATTAAAAAGAATCAACCATATCTAGAAGCTTGTCATTCAAAATTATCTGGTTTATATGCCATGTTAAGTTCTTAGCATCTCTTACATTAGCAGCCATGCGTTCAAACCTCAGTATTATTAGAAGATACCATAACACTATAGTTGGACACTCATGTAATGTGATGCCCCATATTTTGGACACTCATGTAAACTTGTGTACTCCTTTTTATATAATATACAATCATTAAAGAAAGGATGTATCTTTGTATACTCCATATCCATTGAACACATGATTTTTTTTGGCCTCATAAGTACAATCTGAAAGTTTATTACCTCCTTGAAGCATGTCTTTCAACATTTCAAGTAAGGCTATGAAACTCTTGTCACTCCACCCATTCTCCTTTTCAAGTTGAACAATTTTAACACAATAGATAATCATGTAAATTTAGTACAATTTGGATACAAAGGCTTTTCTGCATCATTTAATAAGGTTTCAAGGATATGCAACTACTCAATAAAATTATCTTCAACAAATATCATGCAACATATCCTCTAATCAATCATCAAAACCCACATTAATTTTATCATTTTGGTACCCTCTCTTATCTTGATAACTACTAGATATACTAAACAATTCACTTTTACCGTATCATATCCATTGTGTATATCCTTTATCAATGCCATGAATAAATAAATGATCTTTTATTTTCTCGACTTTCATTCTCTCAACATAACAACATCTTACACAAAAACACCAAATTAGTTCATTACTATTTGCAGTATGTGGATTAATAGCAAATCTAATAAACTCTTTAACCCCATTTACATATTCTTCACTCAACCGATCAACATACATTCATCTACGATCTATGATGATCTAATCTAAATTTCAATAAATACACAAGTCAACAAATAATTTTGGATGAATTTAATTTGAAAAATCCTTGAATTATTTAAAATATTTTTCACGATCATGATTGTAAGCTATTGAAACTTGCTAGAGAGCTTTCACTTTAGGTCGGCTCATTCCAAAATTAAAAAACAATTAGGGCATACAATTAAAGATAATTAGCACATAATTCATCTCATCCATACAACATCAATCATTAATAAAATCCAGAAAGAAAAGTAGCTATTACTTAGAAACAAAGAGAGCGAAATGAGGAAAATCAGTTCAAACCATCGAGAAAGAGAGAGTGAGAGTGAGCTAGGCTTTTGTGATTGGCGAGAGAGTGAAATAGAGAATGAGAGTGCTTTCAAATTGTCAAAGATGGAAGGGAGAAAGCTACAATTTTAAACCAACAAGAGAGCGAGAATAACGATCAATTCTGTAAAAACTTCTACATAAATGGTAGACTTTCGATGTTGATTTTTTAGTAAGAACTGATATTTTAATTTTCATTTATGTATGTATTTTTTGTCACCACATCTCGTTTATTTTGAATTATTTTTATCCATTTTATTTTTTATATAATATATTATAATTTTCCATAAATAAATTTCCAAAAGGCTAATTATTTCTTGAATTATTTTATCCATTAAATAATGCTTAAAATTTGAAATATTTTATCCAATTTAATAGTATTAAATTCTTAAAATATTTTGTAATCTTAGTAAATGGAATTGCTTGATTGAGAATAGAAAAAAAAATAATGATTTGAGAATAATTTTGTTCATAAATAAAATTAGACAAAATAATTCAAGTTTTAACAAAATGTTAAAAAAATAGGCATATCTATTATTACATCTAACTAATGATTAATAAATAGATATCTCTTATTCTATCTAATAGTTTTCATTTAGACATCGGTTAATATATTGTAACTATTTCTCTTAACTCGTCTTTTTTTTTAAAAAATATAGACATCTAATACATTACAAATTCAATATATTACAAAAATATAATCTGTTATAGTTACTCAGCAGAATAGAGTGAGAGAAAGTCAATCCGTTAATCATAAATGTGGTCAATTTTAACTTAAGTATAAGGATCGATATCTCCTCCAAAGTATTGCAAAAGTCAAAAAATATATATAATTCATAAGTTGTCACCCAATCTGCTAAATATAATTAGCACCTTCCAAAAAAATGAAATCATTCATATATAATCATAGATCATAACATTCATAAGTTTCACTATATATATATATATATATATATATGAAATACAATATTTCTAAATGAATGTATGGAGACTTTAGACATCAGTTTACATTAAAAAATCGAAGTAGTTTGTCTCAAAACATATTTAAAAAAATAGAGATTTCTAACATTATATCAAATTTAAAATGTGTGAAGACTTTAAATATCAATTTTCATTAAGAAACAGATGTCATTTCTTTTAACACGTATGCTAAAAAAATAGAGATATTTAATATTACATCTAATTCAAAATGTGTGGAGACTTTAGACATCGATTTTTGTCACAAAATCAATGTAGTTTCTCTTAACACATATTAAAAAAAAGATCACTAATATTACATCTAATTTAAAATGTATGGAGACTTTAGACACCGATTTTCTTTTAAAAAAAAAATTGACTTCATTTCTATTAACTTGTCTTTTTTTAAAATAGACATCTAATATTATGTGTAATAATTTTCATTTTAGATATCAGTTAATATGTTAAAACTGATGTATAAATAATTAAAAAATCATCTTTTTTTTTTAAAAAAAAAGACACATAATTCATTATAAAACCTTTAATACATTATAAAACATATATATTATAAAAAATTTAATTGCATATAAATTTAATATATTACAAAACATATAATCTACTACAATTATTCAACAAAATAATGTAGGAGAAAGCTAGCTCATTGATCTCAAATGTGGTCAATTTTAGCTTTAGTGTAATGATTCCAAAGTACTGCGATAGTCAAATATAGGTTGCCTTTTTTTGTAATGATAAAATCATTTTTTTGCAAAATAGATATGCATTCAACAAATCACATATCCATATATCACAGAGCAACACAATAATTTTTGTAACACAAAATCTCAACAAATCTAGACCAAACTATTATATCTCTTGTGAATCGTGGTCTTCGTTTATTTGAGTGATTATGTCTCTCATATACCTCATTATTAAGTATCCACACTTCACATTTCCTTGTTAATGATGTCATTACGACAAATCAAATATATGTACTCAAATAACTATTTTAATCAAATATGAAATTACTTAGATTATTATAAAAAATATTCAAGATAATCAAAAAACTTATTTGTAAGGTGATCCATTTTGTATTAGTCTTTTTCCTCATGCCTTCCATATAAAAATACATCTTAAGACATCTGTTTAATTAAATTCATGCACAAAACCAATATATTAATAAAGAAAATTATATATAGCATAAATCCCAAAATTAAATTTTAATTTACAAAACAACTCATGATTCAATTAAATTTTTGATATTCTTATGTGATAGATATCCTAAGAGATCAAGCCAGTAAATGACATTTCTCTCTGTATAAATCATACACAGCATTCAATGATGCATATAAGAACAAAATATCAAATAAGTAATAACAAAATGGCCTATAATAATAAAATATCAAATATCACATTAGATACTTATGACTCGATAAATAGTGCAAAATCACATCGCATCTTTTTTATTAGGACTTTCGAGGTGTATGTTGTTTTATTGCTATGGGTGGAGCTTGCTGGTGCAAGTAACTGGGGGCATAGAAATCTATAAGCATCTAGTCCCCTGGTCTCATTGTCATGATGCATAAACTTTTACAAAGAAATAAAGGAAATAAGTAATAAAACACCTGAATTATATAATATAAATAAATATGAATTAAAAGTTAAAGGTAAACTAACATTTCAAAAAGTTGGATGCAAAATATATTTATCTCTTCTATAGCTAAGAATTGCATGATGTCATCCTTGGTCAGAAGAATTTCACATTTATTTTCCATGACCTCAGTATTTATATGAATTTAGATGAAATCATCATTTGTCATCTTCTCAACCATAGTAGATAACCTTTTCTCTGGTTTAATAGGAGGCATCTCTTGTGTCTGAGCCAGCTAAGTTAGTTGAGTCATTGATTCTTTTGTCTACTTACTCTCAACCTCTATGGCCTCCTCCCCTTTTTGCTCACTCTTTTCTTGGTAAGATGCCTAATTGACCTGTATAAAATTATAAGACTTAGATATTAGAAATATAGTAAAATTATGTCTTTCAAACACTTTATAGCCAAACTGATAAGGCTCTTTGGCTATGCGATGTAAGTCCTAATTGCTTGGCCTATTGTCCCTAGTTCAACTGTTGATATCGGTAGTTTTGCACTCTCATCTAATGCAATGTCAACAATGACCTTTGCCTAATCACCTAGTAGTTATTGGCAATAGAGGATGTAGTTGTGGAAAATCCTTCCATATGTTATTATGCATTCCTTAAGCATCAAAGCTAGAAGACATTTGACTCCTTCCTATATAAACAAAAAAAAAATCATATTGAAAAAGTTATAATATTATTTGTCATAGAAAATATTAGAAACTACTTAAATAATAAAGGAAGTTTAAGTTTTTAGTTGTAATCATTTATCTCCAGTAGCTCTGTAAATAGGTCAAAATCTCTTAGGCACTTCGCTTTTGTATTGCTAGGTGGTGGAGAAGTGTGCATCTCTACATCATCATGCAGGGGCTTTGAGTCGGTGAGTGGCTGCATACTCATCTTCTAAATGTAGGTCGTCATCTTCTGATCAAAGATTTCTTCCATATTTGCTCAAGTCTCCTCTCTCATTTTCTGTGTCACTTAAGTAGTAATCTCGGCAATAAGATCCCCCATAAAAAATTATGATGCTCAGAGATGCTTTGATGATCCTCCAAAAAAAAGCCTTAAGACCCACTTCTCCCCAACCCCCTAATATGGTTGAGATGCTCTTGAGTTCCTAATGCAACTGTCAATATGTTCATCTTTTCAAATAGAGTAAACTCTCCTCAGGTCGATTGTTGCGTGAGATAATCATGTGGCATACAATTAAAAATATTTATTAGCACTTAACACTTATAATTACTTAAGTAATTAATATTTGCAAATTACTTACAATTTTCTCAACAACTATCTGGATTTCTTCAGTTGTATATTCAACTTTTGTATTGACTATGGTTCTCTTTCACAATTTATGTTGAGATATGGAAATTACATGTGAATCATACTAATTAGAAGCTTGTTATTCTGCAAGCTTTTCTTTCACCAAAGCTTGCTTAAGCTTTGCATATCCATTATGAGACAATAGACGTTTATATTCTTTTTTTTTTCTTGTCTCTCCTTATTGGCTACACTCTTACCCTATTGATAAAAAAAATAACTGATAAAATAGTCAAATTACTCATAATATATAGTTAAAAAAAATATAAGATCAGATGGCTGTTGGTCCCAAATTTGTTTAACAATAAAATAGTTAGAAATTCTCTCATATTCATTAGGTAACAGTGAATTTGAAATAATTCATTTGACTTTGGAGGCTAGGAGGTGTCTCTTCCTTTCCTCTTCAGTCTAAAAGGACTTTAGTTTAGGTTTTACAACACCATGTATCAAGGTTTATGGTGGATCATATCCATCCTCAACAATTTCCTACATGTCTATATCAGTGGCTTCAATAAAATCTCTAATTTTTTGTTTCCAATAGGTATAGTGACGTCTATTAAATCCACGGAGTTTATGCAAAGATGGACATTCAGGTAAGAAAATAGAACTAGAATCCATGATTTTCTACAAGTAAAGATGTATTAAAAGCTAAAGCTCTGATACCAATTATTGATCCCAAATAACAAAGATATTTCTCTTAGATCGTATGATCTTTAATATGGATTTTTATTAAAACTCAACAAAAGAATTTAAATCCTTTTTACAAATACTCTTTAGATTTAGATTGGATTCTGGTTCACAAGATTTATCAAAGAAACTCCATTGAATAATCAAGATTTTATTAGAGTCACTAATGTGATTAAGAATTCAATGATAGATTAATCAATTTAGTAGAATTTCCATTTAAAATAAAAAATTCAAAATTGTAGTAGAATAGCAAAAAGGTAAAATGTAGAAAGAATAATAAAAAACACCAAATTTTTAAAGTGGTTCAACTTCAACTAAAATCATAGTTGAAGTTTACATCTACTAGATCAATCCTCAATCGAATGACCACTTTTATTAACAACCATAAGAATTAACCAGGCTCGTGCACACCAATTTACAACAAGACTTGATTGGGCTCTTGCTAACATATTACATAAGATTTGATTAGGCTCTTGCTAACCTAGAACACAAGATTTAGCCATGCTCTTGATAACATAGATACAAAAATTCTTTTATCTTCTGCAAACTATGATCAACCTCATAACCTAGAAGATACTATAAGAATTCATTATAACTTCAACTAGTTATGATTAACCTCACAATTAAAGAAGATGCAAATGGAAGATCAACCTCTCCCTTTATATCTCTGATTTCTATTAACTTAGAAATCTCAAATGAAAAACCAGATTCCTATCAACCTAGAAATCTGAAATAGAACAAGAATTATGGTAAGAAATACAATACCAAAATTTGAGATAAATATTTCAAATGTCTAGAGTGTGATCTTCACATATTTGATCCAAGATCATTAATCAATTGATGTTTGAAGAGGTAGAGATGAATCTATTTTAGCTCAAGTTTTTCTCTCTATTTTCACACTTGAAGTTATAAGAAACTGATATGAAAAAAAAAAACTCTTATGTTGAAATGAGGGTAAAGGCTATTTATAGTTGTGATAACCGACTTTTAAAAAATAACTAACTTTTAAACTATGAATCGATTCAAGAATCGATTCAGAGCAGTTACCAACTAATTAATCGATTTATGAATTGATTTGCCTATAAAGATCATCAGGAAGTTTATGATTGAGTCAATGCATAAATTGATTTAGCCTATTATGTAAAATAGTCATGAATTGATTGCCTAATCGATTCAGAATATTTTTTAACTTTCGGTAAAAATATTTTTCAAAAACTTTTCTTCATGAATCGATTACTTAATCGATTCAAGTATATTTCACAAGATTTTCAGTATGAATTGATTTGTGAATCGATTCACACAATGAAAAATAGTTTTTATGAAAATTTCACTTGCAAAAACGCATTTAAAAAGTTAGTTATAAAATATTTATTTGAAGCTCATTTCAATTGATTTATTTTTACCTCAATTTAGCTATTTTTAAAAACTTAATTTGGATCAAATTTGATTAGAACATACTTACAAAAGATCCTAGAAAAATTAATAAAAATACTAAGTCTATATTGGATCTCTTAATCTCTTGAATATCACTTGATTAACCTTGAATCTGCAAAATGAACAAATACTTAAAACACATAGTTAGATCATGACATTAATTAAAATTGCTTTTCAACATCAAAACTGAAGAAGACATGATAGCAAAGCTAGCAATG
Organism: Saraca asoca; assembly: GCA_026873985.1. Lineage (NCBI taxonomy): Eukaryota > Viridiplantae > Streptophyta > Magnoliopsida > Fabales > Fabaceae > Saraca > Saraca asoca. The sequence continues at coordinate 14,061 of JANHAO010000709.1, read as the reverse complement.
GCCAAATTTATCACAAAATCATCTTATACTTGTTAATCAAGGAAGTTGTATTTCTTAATGGGCTTTTATCACCCTTCCTCTTAACGGTAATGTGATCCCTTGTCAACTAGTGTTTGAAGTCCTTCCACCACTCCGTCGCAAGCTTTAAAAGCTTTTTTTTTTTCTCTTAGCATCAACATCACATGTGGAGATAAGTAATATAGACCAAGACATCCTACCAAATATTCTCCTTGATGTACTTTGGTATCTCTTTCTAATGCTTAATATTGATTGGCAATTTGGTGTGTGCCAACATTCTAATATAACTTTTATATTTTGATGGGCCATTCCTAATTGCCTAACCCTTAGCATTAAAGTCAAATTTCATCTTCTCTCTTCTGCTACGGTTAAGGATACTTTTGTCGGTATGCTGAGAAAGATCCATATAACTATTTAAAAGGAAAAAAAAGTTAACCTCACAAAACTATTATATTAGTTTTATTTCTATTTATTCCTTTTATATATAAAAGGTTTTCATATATCATAGATAACTAATAAAAATTTTGAATGTTTATGTCGAAATGGAGTGGATGTTCCAAGGTTAAATAATGGACTACATTTGATGATTTTGAATGAGAAATGATTACATTCCAAGGTTCAGTTTTTACTATGTAGATTACGAGATCCTTAAACACTTTGTCAAGTGATACTAAACAAGACATGCATGACTGGCTAATTTATGCTAAGAACCACAGTCAAAAACTAAATCCTAATTGTAATCATTTTTTATAACAAACTAAGAAACAAAAGAAAAAAAAAAGCTAAACCTTGAAATATAAACCATTAAAAAAATATAAAGCTAAGAAAGTATAAAAAAAACATCGATATAACTTAGCAACAAAAAAATGAATACAGTGCAAGAAAAATGAAGTTCCCTACCTCGATCAACGATAGGCTTGAAATGCCATGATCAAAGACAATGAAGACAATCGAACATAGCAAGGAAAAATACAACAAGGATTTAAAAGTAAATGAGAGTAGGGCAAGAAACTGGCATGTTTGTGAAAAAGCCTAGATTTTAGACGTTAATTATTAATAAGGAACTAATTCTATTCTGATGTATCTACATCAATTTTTATAATAAACTAACGTATAAACTTAAAACATTGATTTTTTTTATGGAAATCGACATATTGATTTTCATCATATTTACAAAAAAGACATTGATTTGAGTTAAAAATCTGACGTTATTTCTATTAATTTTTAAAAAAATATAGAAACTTGCTACAAGTAATATTTTTACAGAAACTTGTTGCTAGTTACAATTCTTCAAATTGCATTAACGATGTGAGTTAAAAAAATTGACATCGTTTCTATTATTTTTCTAATAAAATAAAGAAACCTACCACTCGTTACATTTTTACAAAAACATCAAAAAGAACATTAGGACCAAATAGAAGAAACAATATTGCAAACATTTCATTCAACATAAACTAAGTAAATATATAAGAACATTATTGTTGACAGCTGCTAGGATTGCTTGTAACAAACTGACCGTATACAAGACAACACCCACATCAAAGACGATCTACAAGACAACATACACACATTAAGTGCACACATCATCCTTTTGTTTAAAGGATCCATATGTCATGTTCAAAGGCAAAAAAAAAAAAAAGTTAATCATTCCCTATACACAAACTAAGCAACAAAAGAGAAAGAAAAGGGAAAAATAAATAAACATTTAGAACAGGTTAAAGTAGAATGAGAGATAGGGGAACAAACTAGTCTTTGACAATGAACGAAGACTTTAAACGTCAATTAATGTGTTAGAACCAACATGTAATGTCATATATCTACGTTGGTTCTTAATACAAAATTGACGTCTATACGCCCCTTCATACACATGTGTTTTTTTAATTATTTTTATCCATCTACATCGATTCTTAAAAAAACTAATGTCTAAGTTACGTCTCTTCATATATCAGAACAAAAATGCATCAAATTTATTTTAATTATTTTGACAATCACGTAGTCTTGATAAAATAAGAGAAATTAATAATCATTAAATAATTTTATAATTTTGTAGTCTAAAAAAATAAAAAATTAATTGTAATATTATTATTTTAGTAAATTAGTTGTATGTAAATAATTTGATTAAGAATTCAATTGATAAATTAATAAAAAAAATTGTTTGACTATGTATTATAATAAATTTCTTTAAAATATAATCAAATAAGAATTTAATTGATAAATTAATAAAAAAAATTTAACAGTTAAGAAGTCATAGATTTTAAAGATAGTTTAAACCTAAATGGTATAAGTTAAATAATTTCAAAAGTACGTCAGTTTCTTAACTAAGATCAACGTCAAACATGATATTGTATTTAGACGTCAATTGTTTAATGGAAATCAATAAAATTTTCCTCGTATTTATAAAACACAACCATAATTATATATATATATATCAGTTTACTTTTTATTCGACATCTATTTAATAATATCTTTTATGTATTTTGTAGAAGTATCCTATATTCAAATGGTAATTCCAACATGCTTAATCTTCACAAATTTCTGTTTCTTATTCGTTATATGGTTGCATTTGTTTATACAGTTCTACTTTATACCAAATTTACTCACAATATCTTTATATATCTCCCATTTTGGGGAGACACTGTTGGACAAAACTCATATCATTTTAAGTTCAAAATTAAAATTGTAAAAGAGGTTAAAAATAAAATCATATTATGAATATTGTCAAATAATTTTTTAATAATTTAATTGAAATAAAGGTAAAGTACGATTAAACATGTATTTGAAGATTTTGCAAACCATATTTGTACCTATATATTAGATTCTAAAAAATGAAAAAAAAATTACATTCTAAATAAATCAATTTAATTAATAAATACATATGAAAAATGGATGGACCTAACAATTACATTTCTACCCAACATCTAATTATGCACTATCATTCATTCATTCATATAAGAAATGGACCTAGCTTACCTCGGCTATTGGATTGATTAGTAATATCTATATACAACAAACACTATGAAAGAAATGTGACTAGTTTCATTTCTAAAATCTTTCTTTGCAAAATAGATGTATACTCGATGGTACATAAAAAATTCAAGAACCAAAATTAAAAACTTCCGTGTGAACACAAGTTTCAGTACTTCTAGTATAGAATAGCAACTTCACAAATGTAATGCAATTTGGCGCCAGAGCAGTTCACTATGGCTCTTATCATCTTCCAATTCTGTCTAGTGTTCATCTTTTATCACATTCAACGTGAGCCTGATGTTAATACTAAATTATCATACTTGTGAGATTTTGATTCATTACTCTATTTATGTTCCAAGTGACACTCAATTTTAGACTTTTAGCTAATTTACTTTAAGACTCTCCTTTAGTTTATATTGCCATCCTAGTTGTGAGAGTTTCGACTTATACAGAGTTTGCTTTTTCATAAATCTGTCCATTCACAATAGCCATCAAATCAAGGAGAAAATCATTTACAGCTGTGAAAGTGGAAGCATTACAACCAGCTAAGATCTCTTATATACTTGTCAATTGTTGTCCATTCATTTACAATTATTTACAAGCATTACAGTTCCATTTAGCATGTTGTTCATTCCACGTGTCAATTGTTATCATTCACCTAAGACATCTTTTATATATATATATATATATATAGAGAGAGAGAGAGAGAGAGAGAGAGAACTAGGAGAGCTCCTTGATGTTATCTTATTTGTGATCAAGGGCCAAGGACTCCTAACATCTCTTATATCACCAATTATACTTGTATATTATTCGTCTTCTTGTCCTCCTCGGTTATGGCCCATCACAACGACAAAGAGATTTAAAATTATTCAACCTAACTTATAACTATAACCCACGACTCATTTTTTGTGAAAACAAATAAATTTTGCAAGAATGAAACACATGGTGCTAAAAAAATACAACAATTTCAATGTTCAATTTCATTACAGCATTTTATCAAACAAATGGTGCTAAAAAAAATCACAATAATCCACTACCATATATACATAGTCAAAGGCAAAAGTAGCAACATCTCACAAAATTAAACTTCTGAAAATTAGAAGTAATGATTAATAACTTAAAGCATCAATCAAATAATAAAATTAAGTTGAAGTGAAATTGTGGACAAATGATGGAAAAAGAAAGAAGAAAAACATGAAAAAGGAAGAGAAATGTTTGCCTTGAGATGCAATATGACTGGAGGAGAAGAATGGAGTTTGAAAACAATGGTTTTAATGACTTTTAACAAAAATAAAATAAAAGAATCAGACTCTTTTCAATCATTTCGATTCGAACAGTTTAAAGGATCACGATTGGTTCATCAACTTTTTAAAGATCGAATCGGATCAGATAAAGGATCAGTTCACTAATTTTCCAATTGAATCAGTTAATCCAGTCCAAATTTTACAACATTGCTTGGACTTGGTTTCAAATCTTTTGAGTCTTATTTAATAAATGACGTAAAAACACTAAATAAGATAATCAATACTGTATTTAGTAAAACCGCAAAAAAGAGGTGTCATACAACTTCTCATGATCAGTTAGTATGCATCCAAACTCAAACAAAAACAAATAGCACATAATTAGGGATGGGAAGAAGGAAAATTTACACCCGCTTAAATTTCTCATGTAAAAATTTTGTTTATTGTCAATTTTTTTTTCATCCTCCTTGCAGAAGCAGAAATACCGATTTCATCCAAATATTAAAAATGAATTTATGATATTATTCTTCAATTTGTAGTGGATCTCTTTGTTTTGTCTTTAAAACTCAAAATGCACACCAAAGTGATTTAGTTACCAAATTTCAAAAGGATAATAAATCTTAGCAATATTTCTTGTTTTTTCAATATAATATATGGCATAATGTTTATGAATGAAAGTCATTGATCTGAATCATTAATATTCAAAGCATCACCATCATCTTTTTAAATAATTTGATTTGAAAATTGTTACTAGTGAAATTCGGCACTAAAAAGCAGGTTGGCAAAGGCCCAAAAGGAACTAGGTCTATCAAAAGGAATGAGCTCACTGTGCGAGAAGCCACGACTCGTTGAAGAGAATTCAGTTCATTGAAGGATAAAGCTCGCTGACCGAACTAGCTTGGAGTCGCAAGTCAGCAACATTCTCAGCAAACGAGCTCAAGCGTGCTAGGACGTAGCCTCACTCGGCTAGAAGCGCATTGAGGCAAAGCACAAAGCCAATAAACAACTTGCACTACCATTCTACAAGTACGGCCATCGAGTCCCATCTACAGTAAGCAATCTGCAGAAGCTAGTCTATAGTACCCTAGGCAATCTTGTGTATTTAATATTTGATATAATAGATACACAATTAATTGAGTTTCATTTGTACCCCTCCATGCTTCTATAAATGAGGGGCTAGAATCATTGTAAAGAGAGAGCATGTAGGAGAGGCAATAGAGCACTAGCAGAAACTCTGCGGGAAAGCATATTGAAACTCTGTAAACATTCCTTCATATTAATAAAATACCTCCATGGATGTAGGGTCCGGTGTCATCCGAATTTAGTCAAATCATATTAAATCTCCCAAGTACTACTTTCTTCTCCTTCTTCCTCTTGCCATTCAGCACATTTTACCACCTCAACAACCAGGAAACAGCTTGGGTACCCAAAGAACCCTTTCCATAGGCCAGATTTGGGTGTGACCAAAATCCACTGTCACTATTTTGGCACACTTGGTGGGACCTATCTACGTATTAGTTGATCTTTTATATTTTATTTAGCTCTTTGTGCATTTATCATGGCTAAAGGGAGAACTACAAAAGCTTCAAATGCTCAAGTTAATCCGCTGGAGGGTCACATGTTTTCGACAAATTCTTCAACAGCCCCCGTTATAGGTGTCGCTGCCTTTCCGCCCCCAGCTAGCACCTCTTGACCTGCCATTGTCATGAATAGGAGCAAAGGGATCCAAGTTTTGCTTCAATGCTAGGAAAAGTTAGAGAATTTGATAGGAAAGCTAGCTAAGGTAGTTACCGTGTTAACGCAAAACCAAATCCAAGGTTCAAAAAGACAAGCTGAAGTTGTCGTGCCTGAAGATGATTGCCAGCAGCACTAGCCAGATGTTCGGGCAGAGGTGGTGAAAAGCACACTCAGGTCATTGCAGTCATGACTAGGAGAATCAACGGTCTTCGGTATGAGACCCGCTTGTAGAATAATTGTTTCAGAGGATGGATTAGTTCGAAGAGTGTTTTTGAGCTCCAAATACACGAGCTCAATATGAAGCGAGGTCACCCTTCACCAAAGAAATTGAAGTGCAACCCCTTCCCTCAAAGTTCAAAGTGCCCTCGATTCTGCTCTATCATGGGGACAGGGATCTGTATGATCACCTGGATGCATTCAATGTCCAGATGGATCTCATGATGGCTAACCCTCTTATGAAGTGCCATGTGTTCCCAGCAACACTGGGGGGCTCGCCTTTGACATGGTTTAAAAGTCTTCTAGCTCGCAACATAGGCATTGGGAAGAATGTGAAAAGAAATTCGTTGACTAGTATCAGGCATTGAAAAGACAGCTCACTCCCCCTACCACCTCGCTACGATTTTCCAGTGAAAAGAAGAGTCGTTGAAGGATTACATCTCTCAGTTCAGACACGAGATCAATAATGTAGAGAATCCTTCGGAGGAAACTATTTTGGCAACAATCTCTATGAGACTTTACAAGGATGAAAAACTGTATAAAAGCATCTACAAGTCACTGGTAAAGAATCTTGGGGACTTTTACGAGTAAGCTACGAGGCAAGCCAGATAGGATGAAACTTTCGAGTTAAAGAGGTCTGATTCAAGTACTTCAGATCAAAATAAAAAGAGGAACAGTCGTAGAGAAGCGCAGGACGACTCCATCTTTTAGATTGTCAAGAGGAGTGGGAATGAGCGGCCTCGATACCAAAGTCATCACGAAAGTTATAGCATTTTGTCCAAGACTCAAGATAGGATATTCCTAGCTGAGCGAGATAGAGAAGACTTTAGGAAGTCCAAGTCTCTATGGACACCGAGCAAATTCAAAAGTAATAGAGATAAATTCTGTGCCTATCACAACAAGGTTGAACATAATACCTCATAATGTTAGGCATTGAGAGATGCAATAAAAGACCTCATCAAAAGAAGGCACCTACAAGAGTACGTGGTGTGGCCTGTGAAGCAGCAATCTCGTCACCAGCAAAATCCCAACCAAGAGCAAGGAACTTCAGTTCGGATCATATATTGACAATGTATTTTAGTTTTCCTATTTTTTCCAATGTATAATTTTGTGTTGCTAATTGTAATGTACAAGTCTAGTATGCCAACTTTCTAAGCTGAGGTCCCCCAGAGCTCATTCAGGAGATGAATTGACGAAGTTGCCAGCTTCATAAGTTGAGGCCCCCTAGAGCTCATTCTGGAGATGAATTGACAAAAGTGTCAACGTAGCTGTGTGCTTGCTGAGGTACGGAGGTACTATTAAACACTCATAGTGCTAGCGTAGCTGTGTGCTCATTAAGGTGCAGAGGCATTATTAAACACTCACAGTGCCAGCATAGTTGTGTGCTTGCTGAAGTGTGGAGGCACTATTAAATACTCAAAATCTAGCATAGCTATGAGCTTGCTGAGGTGCGAAGGCACTATTAAACACTCAAAATCCACCACAGCTATGAGCTTGCTAAGGTATGGAGGCACTATTAAACACTTAAAATCCAATGTAGCTATGAGCTCATTGAGGTACAGAGGCACTATTAAACTCTCAAAATCCACCACAGCTATGAGCTTGCTGAGATGTGGAGGTACTATTAAACATTCAAAATCCAATGTAGCTATGAGCTCACTGAGGTGCAGAGGCACTATTAAACTCTCAAAATCTGACAAAGAGCCATGAGCTCAATAAGGCATGAAAACATTAGAATCAACTTAGCTACATACCTGAGGGCCAATGAAGTCACTACAACAATAAATTGTAGCTCTCATGTGAATAAATACTCTCAACTCGCTAACGAGGTCCTTCCAGGTGCAGCTAGCATATGACCTAGCTAAATTCTACTTATCATAAATCGGGGCAACCATATGCTAAAGCTCATTACATAAAAGTTGCGGTCGATTGGCCATGCAAACATTCCATTAATTTGTAGCAATATACAGAAGTGGATGAAAGCATCCAATACAACATTCAAGAACTATACAGAGAAGCTTATTCATTAAAAGGCCTCATCTAACAAGGTAAATTTACATAAGAAAAAGAAAAATGCAGAAGCCAAAAATAAAAAAGCTTGGAAGCAAAAAGGCGACTACCAGGAGGCGAACTCCTACTAGCAGGAAGACCAGGGCGACTACTCCTGCTTATATTCCTCCTTAGCTAGCGGTTCCTCCTGGACTAAACCTAGAGTAATTCAAAAAGGCACCGGGAGTTTGGCTGGCAAGGCTGTGAAGAAGTAACCTAAGATCTGCATAAGACTTCCCTGAAGCTAGCATAAAGAGCTATCCAACGGGAGTCACGTGTAGTAGGTCATTTACATCTCAAAATCTTCTGCAGTATGCCATACGCACCTCAGAAAGCTTCGTTGGAAGCCAAGCTATCAAAAAAAATGAGGAGCTTAACTTTGATATCCATTAGAACACCTTACTGAGAAACCTAAAGAGCTTCACAAGCATTATATAAACTAGTTGGCTCCACTGAAAGAACTAAAGGGAAATTGGCTACCCCCAATCTAACAGTCCGAAAGGAACAAAGTTGCCATGCCAACAATTGAGAATCACGCTCAGAAAAGAAGCATGGTCTGGCTTAGGTGAAGTGAAGTTTGAAGTGACAACATGGTAGACTGAACACCAAGAACTTTGACTAAGAAGACCCTTCTAGAATAAATTGCAACTCCTAATCTGCGAAGCGAACTGAGAGTTAGGGGGCTAATGTTACTAGTGAAATTCAACACTAAGAAGTGAGGTGGTAGAGGCCCAGAAGGAACCAAGTCTGTCAAAAGGAACAAGCTCACTGTGCGAGAGGCCACAGTTCGCTGAAGAGAATTCAATTCACTGAAGGATAGAGCTCACTAATCAAACTAGCTCGGAGTCGCAAGCTAGCAACATTCTTAGCAAATGAGCTCAAGCTCACTAAGATGTAGCCTCACTCAACCAAAAGCCCATTAAGGCAGAGCACAAAGCCAACAAACAACTTGCACCGCCATTCTGCAAGTACAGCCATCGGGTCCTATCCATAGTAAGCAATCTGCAGAAGCCAGTCTATAGTACCCTAGATAATCTTATACATTTAATATTTGATATAATAGATACATAATTAATTTAGTTCCATTTGTACCCCTCCATGCTTCTATAAATGGGAGAGTAAAATCATTGTAAAAAGAGAGCATATAAGAGAGGTAATATAGCACTACTAGAAACTCGGGAAGGCATATCAAAACTCTGTAAGCATTCCTTCACACTAATAAAATATCCTCATGGACATAGGGTCCGGTGCTACCCAGATTTAACCGAATGACATTAAATCTCTCAAGTACTACTTTCTTCTCCTTCTTTGTCTTGCCATTCAGCACCTTTTATAACCTCAACAATTGGGAAATAGCTTGGGTCCCTAAAGAACCCTCTTCGTTGGCCAGATTTGGATCTAACCAAAATCCACCATTAATAAAAATTCTAATAATGTAATTCATAATAACATTCACAGATTTATTAGAAATAATAACAATATAAATTTCAAATAATATGAAATTTAATATATTTAAATTTGAACTAATTTGGTAAATTTTTATTGAAAAATAAAATCTTTACATCAATTCTTTGCTGTGCAAAGAGATCAATGAGATTCGAATTTGCTTGAATTTCTTTTTCTAACACTTGTCTTCTTTGCATTATCATTGAATATTTTAAATTTCTTCCAAAAGTATAATCTTTGAAGTTTTTCATCATGATCTGAATTTTAATTTGGAGAATGATTACTATCCTCAAATTATGGAGGAATATTCAAAAAATAAAAAAACACATAGATAGAAAAATCAAGAAATAAAATGTTAGGTAAGACGTTTTCAAGAAATTATCTTTAAGATAATAATTTCCCATTTAGTTACAAGTAGTTTCACAGAAATTTAATCCCTAGGATATAGTTGCTAACCAAGAATTGAAAGACTATAATAATTCTCCCCATTCTTGTAGTTAGAATCAACTCAATAGAAACTTAGAGAAAAACACAATAGAAGTAGAAGGACAAAAAGAAAAACAATAATAATACTTATTTTTTTTCTTTTACAATTATTGTATTTACAGAGCTTTAGATAACTACACACGTCTTTTGATTAAAAGTTATGTAGATAATCAAACACAATTGTTAGCTAAGAGCTATTAACTTAAATTTAAATACCTCTTAGTTAACAATTACAACCTAATAGTACACACTTATTTCTAAGAGTTGTTAATTTAAATAAAATACCTTTTAATATAATTTATTATTTTATTAGATAATACATAATTTAAAATTCAATAAACTTTATAATATTGAAAAGATATTTTATAAAATTTTTAATTCATAAAAGTTAAAGAAAATAAATTACTAAAAATATTTTGAAGAGTAATATATATATTAAAATTTTTATAAAGCCCCCTTGATCCGTCATTTGATTATTAGTGTACGAATGTTGTTCTGTATTAAAAACATTTGCTAAACATTGTTATAGAATGGTTAAAATGTCAGGAAATTGTGGTATGAAGTATAGACAGCAACTAAAGTAAAAACTAGTAAATTAAAGAAGAAATTTTATTGCAGCAAAAGGAATTACAATTTCTCTCTTATAATAGGAGAAATACTCAAAAATTAGAATACAAAGAAGGGGATGAGAGATTACATATTTATAGCCATACTCACTATCTAAATTTTACCCTTCATTAAGACCTACCTACTAACCACCACATTTATTTCCAACCACTTCCATTAATGCCTACCTACCTTATTAAAGAGTAATGTTTTGGAACTTTGATCATTTCTTAAGTTTTTGCCTTTTACCAACAAGTTTGCTTTTTTCCAACAATGTTGCCTTTTTCCAAAAAGTGGCTTTACTTTTCCAACACTTGCCTTGACCGGCAACATTCTCCTACTTAAGGACACTTTTGTTGTTAATGGCCTTCTAGTTAAATAAGATCCCATGTTTTGTTTTTATGGAGAGCTTCAATTTCTTCTTGCATTGCTGCCAACCATAGAGAAGCTTCTTGGCTTTTTCTAGCCTCATGGAAAGTTGATTGCTCTCCATCCTCTATTAGTAGACAATGTGCAACATTTCCCTCCATAATGTAATATAAGTGCCAAGCTGGTTCTCTCCTCTCCTGAGTTGACCAACGAACTTGTGGAGTCACAAACTCAACTTGCTCTTGTTCTTCGTGCTCTGGTGCTCCTTTCGATGAATTCGAAATTTCTTGCTCTTGTCTTCCTTCAACTTGAATCGTAATGATCTCTAACTTCTCATTTATAGTGCTATCATTTTCTTTTTCTTGTACTTTATCTTTTACAAATATCACATCTTTGTTGATTATCACCTTGTGAGTAGTGGGATCCCATAGGTGATACCCCTTAACTCCATCAGCATATCCGAAGAAAATACATTTTCTGGATTTTGGATCCAGCTTTGATGTTTACATAACATACACAGGGCTTCTAAAAATATGTAAGCGAGAATAATCAGTTGGCTTACCAGTCCACATCTTCATTAGTGTCTTTAGATCAATTACAGTTAATGGTGACCAATTGATCACATAATAGGCAATCTTGACAGCTTCTACCTAAAATGACTTGGCCATCCCTACAATTCTCAACATTGCTCTTGTTTGTTCCAATAAGGTTCTGTTCATACGTTCTGCTACACCATTTTATTGTGGAGTGTTTGCCACTGTGCACTACCTCTTGATACCTTCTTGTTAATAGAAGTTATTAAATTCTTCACTAATATGTTCTCCTCCATTATCTATTCTCAAACACTTAATCCTCTTCTCAGATTCAAGCTCTACCCGTGCTTTGAATAGTTTGAAAATTAGAAATACATCTGCCTTCCTCTTTGTAGGATACACCCAACATCTCTTAGAGTAATCATCAATAAAGGATACAAAGTAAATTGCACCTCCTAAGGACAGAACTGGTGCTTGACAAACATTGGAGTGGATCAGTTCTAGTTTATCTTTACTTCTAGCATCTGAGTTGATGAATGTCAATCTGTGTTGCTTACTAGTAGCATAATGCTCACAAAAAGGTAATGAAACCTTTTTGAACCCTAGAAAAAGCATTTGTTTAGTGAGAATCTTCAAACCTCATTCTAACATGTGGCTAAGTTTATGGTGCCACATCATAGTTGATTCTTCTACCAAACTTGCTAATGCAATAGATGTTTCTCCTTCATATTGTGTTTCTCCTTTAAGCATGTATAGATTTGCAGTTGTCTTTTCTGCTTTCATTACCACAAGTGCTCTTTTAACTATCTTCATGATCCCATCTTGAATATAAGTTTTGCACCCATTATTATCTAATTGTCCCAAGGACAATAGGTTTTTCTTCAGGCCCTTCACATGTCTTACCTCCTGAATGGTGCGAACTGTACCATCATACATCTTCAGTTTGATGATACCAATACCAGTAATCTCCAAGGCATGATCATCTCCCATGAACATAGATCCTCTTAAGATAGGTTCATATTGGTGGAACCATTTTATCTAGGGGATCATATGCCATGTTGCTTCTGAGTCAATAAGCCAAACATTAGCAAAATTTCTTCTGTCTTCAGCAACTGTTGTTGTCTCACTGTATAAAATTTCATCATCATCTGAAGTACTTGTTACACAACCCTAAACTTTTGATGACTTAAACTATTTGCCTTTGCCCTTTTTGTTCTTCTTGAGATGCCAACACTCCCGCTTGTTATGCCCCTTTTTCCCATAGTGATGACACTTGAGATTCTTCTTACTTCTACATTTTGATCTACTCTGATTTTAACTCCCATTAGGGCCACATTTCATTGATCTCCCTCTTATCACCATCAAAGCTTCATCTTGCTATGAGCTTCCCAGTCTAGCTTCTTTACTCTTGCGCCGACTTTCTTCTTCAAGAATCGTAGCTACAATATCATTGAAGGCTAGAACTTTTATATTGTTCATCAAGTTGACAATGAGTTGATCATATGAATTAGGTAGACTCTAAAGTAGAATTTTAGCATGTTCATCTATCTCTATATTATGCCCCATTGTTGTGAGCTGTGAAACCAGAGTATTGAGGGTGTTGATATGGTCAGTCATCAAAGTTGACTCGATCATCCAAAGGGTGTAAAGTTTTCTCCTCAAGAATATTTTGTTATGTAATGATTTGGCCTCGTACAATTTTGTTAGTGTATCCCATACCTCTTTTGTTGTTGTCTTCTCTGCCACGTTTGATAACACTTCATCAACTAATGCTAGGTGCAGATTAGCAATAGCATTGCCATCTATCTCATTCCATTTGTCGTCATCAAGGATCTCATCGGGCCTATTTCCAATCACCACCAAGCAGTTATCTTTTCTTAGAACTGCTTTCATTCTCATTTTCCACAATGAGAAATTATGCCCATTGAATTTTTCTAGTTCGTACTTCATTGCCATTGATGAGGATGCTTCTTTGCCATTAACAGGATCAAACAATAGCACACAAAAAATTGGCAATAAACTTAGAGCTCTGATGCCACTGTTAAGAAGTAGTGTATCATGCCCCAATCCCGAGCACGTGACCGGCATAACAGGTCACTCGTAGGAAACCTACTATAAGCCTAACAATGTACATATAACACCAATGCATACAAATTTGCTTTAACATACTAGTTTAAATATTATTATTTCTAAAAAAAAATTCGGCAGAATTTTCCCAAAATTCTGGACACCCAGGCACATGGCTATAAATACAGTACAAGGTGTAATGTCTGGATAAATTAAGAAAATAAAAAGGAAAATTGAAAATAAAGGTTGAAAATGAAAAGGACTAAATTGAAAAGCTTTTAGGGACTTATTTGAAAAGTTTGGCTTTCGGGTGGGGCAATTTTATA